>JANZLF010000002.1:3815137-3828073 GCA_026546835.1 Erythroxylum foetidum
CCATTTTGCTAATTTCCCCTAACTATAAAGCAAGTGGTTGCTCGGTTTACACGGTGCACTCGACTCAGCTCGATCAATGGGCTTTCGGCCTTGTTCATAACATAGAATGTATGTGAGGTTCTAGACTATTCATGAAATACATTTTATTATACTGACATAACAGAATTGGTTATTTACAAGTGGTCGTTTGTTGAGAAGGAATGCTTTCGGTAGAAGCAGGAGTAGAATGAGTTATAGTAGTGTTGAGTAGTAGCTTGTTGTTGTCTACAGAAGAACCCATGTGGATGGTTCCAGGCCTATTGCAAGTTGCGTAACCCAATGGCTTGTATAGTTGGGCAGATTCCTTTAAACCCCAACTCAAACAAAACCTAGGATTGGGAACTAGGTTGAGTTTGAAAGCCAACCCTTGGAATCATGCGGCAGTGAGAGGCTTAGTGAGTAAATCGGCGAGTTGGTCAGCAGTAGGCACATACCTCATCTTCAAGAGACCGTTGGCTATTTTGTCCCACACAAAGTGTACATCAATCTCTATGTGCTTGGTGTAAGAGTGAAAGATGGGATTTTGGGAGAGAGAATGTGCATCGTTGCTATCACACCAGAGAATAGGAGATCGGGGAGGCTTGAACCCAAGTTTGGAGAGAAGAGAGGTTAACCAAAGGACTTCAGTGGAGAGCTGAGAGAGAGCCCTGTATTCGGCCTCATTGTTGGATCGTGCCACCACAGATTGCTTGTTAGAGCTCCAGAAGACGAGGTTGTCGTCGAGGAAGACACAGCCACCGTTGGTGGACTTATAGTCGTCTGAAGAACTGGCCCCATCAAAGTCGCTGAATGCCTGAAGATCAAGAGAAGAGGATGACGATCCGAATATCAACCTTAGATCAAAGGTGCCTTTAAGGTAATGTAAGACTTTTTAGGGCGATCCAGTGAGGAGTGAGAGGATTTGAAAGAAATTGACTGAGCTTTTTTACCATAAAGCTAATGTCAGTTCTCGTATTGCATATGTACTGTAGAGCACCAACCAAGTTGCGATACAAAGAGGGATTGGCAAAAGCTTGACCATCATGGTGAGAGAGCTTGATTCCCGTAGAAGCTGGAGTAGAGCATAGTTTACAAGAGCCTCTGATTTGAGTTTCAGTGGATAAAATAATGTAAATCTAGTACAAGCATCAACAAATATTAGATAGTATCTATGGCATTCAGTTGATAATAAAGGAGAAGGGCCCCCAATATCTGAATAGACAATTTCTAAGGGATATTTGGCAGAAATATCATAAGTTTGAAAAGGTACTTTATGAAACTTGCCTCATTTGCATGAATCACATAATTTCAAGTCTTTGGCATTAAGGTGAATTTTCATTGAATTAAGAATGTGCTTAAGTACATTAGATGATAGATGACCAAGTTTAGCATGCCAAACATTGGCATCATTTGTAGAAAGTTGAGTAGTAAAGGTTTTTGGGTGAGAAACTAAGCTAGAAGTACACGAAGAAGAGGATGGCACTGGAGAGTTCTTTGATTGAGTGATGAGC
This sequence comes from Erythroxylum foetidum, assembly GCA_026546835.1. Classification (NCBI taxonomy): domain Eukaryota; kingdom Viridiplantae; phylum Streptophyta; class Magnoliopsida; order Malpighiales; family Erythroxylaceae; genus Erythroxylum; species Erythroxylum foetidum. The sequence goes on from JANZLF010000002.1 coordinate 3,816,667, forward strand.
TGAGTTTGAGGTAGAACATCAAGACTATAGAGTCCATCCCGAAGCATCCATTTGAGAAGAATTTCCCTGTGTCCTTGTCCTTGAACAAACACATTGTGTCAGAAAATTCCTCAATTACATTGTTATCATTTGTGATTTTGGAAATGCTCAGCAAATTTTTGGTGATACTTGAAATATGTAGCATTTGATGTAAAGATAGTGGCGTGTGTTTATTGTCTTGAAATTGAATATAAGATGAGCCAATGTGTGCAATAGGAAGAGAGTTTCCATTACCTACTGTGAGATGATCATTAGCAACATAGTATGGGCTAATGGAGAGGTTATTAAGGTCAGCAGTAACATGATTTATAACTCTTGAGTCTACATACCAGGTAGAGGCACTAGGTTGTTCAAAACAGGCATTTGTTTAATGAGCTAGAAAAGTCTGTGGTGAACCATTATGTTTGTGATGTTGGCCAGTGTTTTGAGTATAATATTGTGAAGATGAAATTGGCTGCTTCCATTGCTGATTTCCATGTTATGACTGGTCAAAACGTTTGTAACACCGAAGGGCATCATAACCAGGTTTCTGGCGTAGTTAGTAGTATAGACGATTGACACCATTCTATCGTCCTCCTCTATCACGACCCCCTATTCCTCTAGGAGTATGACGACCTCCTTGATTGCGAGGTTGAGTGTGATTTTTGTTAAATGAGACAAGATTGGCTGATGGAGAAGAGATATTAATAGTGTCAAATGCTACATTTAATTGCTCAAGTCTGGTTTCATGCATCATAAGACTATATTGCACATCTTGTAGAGTTGCATTTTTTATTGTGTGGGTTAAGAGAACCGCAACTGGGTCATAGTCATGGCCTAGGCCATTTAGAGCACTGAGTATAAGTTCATGGTTTGGTACAGCATGTCCTGCTATCATAAGAAAGTCGCCGATTGTTTTTATCTTTTGAGTGTAGTCTGAAATTGTTTGAGAGCCTTTTTGAATTGCTGACAGTTGTTGTTTTAATTGCAAGACCCAAACCATTGATGTTTGTGCATACAAATTTTCTAATATCTTCCAGCATTCAAGAGAGGTTAAAGATTGATTTACCTTATCGACCACTTCCTCACCTATTGTTGAAAGTAGCCAAAAAAGAAGTAGCTGGTCTGATCTGTGCCATAAACGATATTTCGGATTTACAACAATCTGAGCAGCTTTTGCAGATGAAGAAGTAGGTTCTGTGATAATCTATGGAGGTGGAGATACATATAAGGAAATGTAGTCTTCTAATTCAAGAGCTCGGATTGCCGCTATCACTTGTGCTCTCCAATTGATGAAGTTGGTTCGGTCTAACTTAATTGGCAGATTGAAGTTCAAGGTTTTTACCAAGGTCGGAAAGTCTAATAAAGGTGTGATGAGCTGTGACTGTCGAGTTTGGTTAGAGGTTGAGGATGATTCTTGAGCCATTGTGATGTTGGTCAATAAGGAGCCTCTAATACCATGAAGATGAATGAAGCAAGAAGAATATAATGTATAAAACCTTTTTGCTTGTTTATTTCATTTGCTACGAGAGCAATATAAACAGAATGTATGTGAGGTTCTAGACTATTCAGGGAATACATTTTATGCTACTGACATAACAGAATTGGTTATTTACTGTTGTTTTTATAGGGCTGAAACAAAATAAGTGAATAAAAGAGAAGAAAAAAGCAAAGGTTTTGTCGTAGAACACTATATAACACCATATTTTTATTGAATAGAAACTTGTCAATTTATATAGTTTTTCTCTAACTCAAATTAAAAAATAAGATAACATCTAATCTAAATCAACATAGAATAAAATCTAATTTATTTGATGACTATCATAATAATATCTTTAAATTGAATTCTAAAATCAAACTCTAAATATCATAATCAAATTTATCTAAGACCTAATCTTTGATCAATTATTTCATAGGAATCTGCAAGCCTAAGAACTTTCCAACATTTACAAATGATAGTTTGTTGGGAAGGCATGCTTTCGGTATTAGCAGGTGTAGAATGAGTTGTGGTAGTCTTGAGTAGTAGCTTGTTGTTGTCTGCAGAAGAACCCATATGGATGGTTCCAGGCTCATTGCAAGTTGCTTAGGCCAATGGCTATTATAGTTGGGCAGATTCCTTTAGAAGAAGAAGCTTTTTGGCCGGGACAGAACTCAAAACCATTCCTTTTCATCGGCACATTCTTGTTGAAGTTGAAAGATGAGTGACAGGACCTCCCTACCGCAGTAGCTGCTTCACATGCATTCATGGAGGATGAACGATTAGTCCATCCAATTATATTAACTTATCGGGGAAAAGGGTAAACTTAGCCAACTTGAAGGTGAGGCAGCGAGAGAGAAAATGGTAAACACTGAAAGTGGATGCTTGGTCATAATCTGCCATGGTTTCTCCATTCCCAGCAGCTCAACTAGCTTCTCCTTTATTCGAGGGAGAACTTCTTCCTACTTGCAGCGGCATGCGCTGGTTTTTGTTTGTTTGGTTTTGATGATCTGATGCTACGATGAGAAATATATAAATGAAGATTCTAAGACATTTGATTCTCAGTATGTAACACTAACTAAGCTATGAGATGGCATAAACAGTTGAGTATAATCCAGACTCCAAAACAAACCTTCTCCATAATACTATAGCAATTAGGATACTTACCTAGTTTCTCACCGCCGATAAGGCCGATTCACGACATGTAGAGAAATGGGGGAACTCAGAGGAAATATATTAACACTCAAGGAACCTATCATAACAATTGAACTTCATTATTTTCCAGAAAATTATCTGATAAACATTGTCATTGAGCATTATGACACCTAGCTATAAATCAATTTTACAACCTAAGATCCCGAAGGATTTCAATCATCAGAAGACAGTATTGCATCGAGAAGACAGTTATTTCGAGCGATATGCTTCAGATCAACAATAAAATTATCCCTAAGAAATCCAAACCCAAACGTCCCATTCCTATATAGCCAAATCCGTCCTTCAACACGCCAAGGATTAGCGGAAGCATCTGCCAAACTTGGAATCACTAACTCATAACTTGAATTAATGTGCATAATGTGAGAGACGACTTCATCGTCTATAAACGGACCATCCCAATGTATGTGATCTCCTATTTCAGATGGTCGAAAATGTATCCGAGTATCATATATCTTCGCTTCCTCACAAGAAATTGGGGACTTCATAAAAGTGGGATTTGATGTCCAGAATATGGGAGAACAATTGGTAAGCCGCTCAGACAAGTCTCCAACCATTCGACACGAGATGCCAACTCCATCATAAGCTACAAGGTAGAATTCCAACTTCATGTCATCAGAAAACCCCTGCAACGTTCAGTGAAAGAGTTTATGAGGCAATTGTGACAAAAAGGTAGAGTCCAGTCTACAGTCTTGACCATTGTAACATGAAATAGGAAGAATATCAGAAAGCAAACTAATTCTTATGCCAACACCAGAACAAATGTAATACGTAATCCGAATTTGACCGACCATGTCCATAATCAAATTGAACCTAGTGTCCCAATCAAAAGAGTACTATTCTCATTATAACAGCCAAAACTACAATTCCAGAGCTAAAGTTTCAGATGAAGGTATTTCACTCGACATAATCATTAATCATTTCTTCACAACTAAAACTTAGAAAAGCATCAATTTGGATGGCTAACACGGTCGAAGTACCTAACCATAGAAATTTCTTTTAAACAGGATGCATCAATAAACGCTGTAACATTGAAATTGGAAAGCCAAAACGCCAGTTCTCTGAATAAAATAGAAACAAAGCTTTGCCAACGATTAGCAAACAATTACCTACAACATGAAGAGTTCACGAGAACAAAAGTGGTTTACAGCAAAAATGCGAATCGTAAAACTGAAGTAACCGCACCTTCCATAGCCCTTGAAGAGGTCGTGATGGTGTTGGTGAGCAATCAACAATCTTCAAGAAATGCTCTGTTTCCCACCTCCTTTTTCCCTGCCTATCTTTCTCTCTCCTCCTCTGCCTCCTCCACGACCGATCAGCTCCAGGACTCATCCTATTGGCGTAGTATTGATACATCTCTGACGTCTCCGGCAAGCTTCCGGGGGACCCACTTTCGACTCCGGCGATCGCATCCTCACTATCCTCAATTTTAAGATTTCTAAAAGCATAACCCACATTCTCCTCCACACTAAAATGCACGTCCCCGATAAAATTAACGTTCACCGGAATCAAATCAATCTCCGCGAATCCCAATTCGCCGTAAGAACCACCACAGTTTTGCCCAGAGGGATCGAGGTAATTTACAATGTGGCCCTCCGCCGAAATGCTGAGCCATAAAAACGGCGTCTTTGTGACGTTGTACGTGCCGTTTTGGGATGGAGAGACTCTGGAGCCGGAGAGAAACGATGGGCCCCACTCGAAGAAGACCAACGACGGGGGCTTGACTCCGTTAACGGCGGATTGCTTCTGCTGACTTTGACCGCATCGGCGCCAGAAGCCAATCAGATGCTCCCACTTGTTGAGAGTCCTGTAGAGGTGCTTGTAGGAGATTTTCCCTTTTGCCCATTTGTTGATTTGCGTCTTTGACCCCCACCGCCTATCGCAGATCGTGTACCAGAGTTTGCTCTCGTTTCTGCAGAGCAAAACGAAGCGCTTCGAAGTGCAGGCGAAGTTAGCGATGTCAGATGGGTCGAGGAATGAAAGGATGGAGAGCTGGACGTCCTCCGGGAAATCGGCAAAGGAAGTGGAAGCCATGTTATAAACAAGAAAGTCAAGTGTTTGATTAAATGTTTGCAAGTGAAAGAGGACAGTTTTAATTTAACATGAAGAAGATGTTATCCTCAGACACGGGACGTCGGGAACGTTTAAAAAGGAAAGCTTCGGGTACAGTACGGGTAACGCAAGATGGGGAGATTCTTCAAGCCGTGAGAATTATGCCATCGCACGCCTGAGAGTTGTGGCCTGTGCGTTTCGAATTAAGATATTCTGTCCAATATTATTCTGTATTATTTTATCTAATAAAATTTTAATTATTTATTTTACGTGATTTACACAGAATTTATATAGGACTTACATAAATAAACAACTAAGATTTATTAAACATAATAAAATATTATAATATTAGACAAAAGATCTAGACTCATGCGTTCCAAGTAGTGGGACTTAGCTTGAACTTGGGTCGAACCCAAAAACGTCTCACCTGGGCCTAGCTTATGCTCTTGTGAGTTACGTACTTTGGCAAGTGTTCATCAAGTTTGTTCCAATACTCAACAGTTTCCATTTACGCATACAAGTCCAGCAGAGGCGTACAAGCAAGTTATTTAAATCTTGAACTGATCAAACTGTATCAGCCATCAACCCAAATTTTCTGCCGTTTTACAATTCTGCATTTTTACAATTCAAGTATTCAACCAAGTAGCCCCTAATTAAATAACTTTGATGTTATGTTTACTTAAATAATTAAAATACTTAATCAATTTGACCAATTCAATTATAAAATCTTTTAATCTGCTAATTTTTTTATTCGATTTTTAATTTTTTAATTCAATCTACTTTAATAATTATTTGTTGTTGAAAACTAATTAGTTTATTAATTAATAGGTTGATTTTAGTAAATTAATAAGTTTATATAAATTAAAATAAATAGATAAATTTTATTTAATAATCTATTTTTAATTAAATTTTAAATTCTTCGAAACAATAATCTTTTTCAATTATATTTCAAAATTTTTAATTTTATTTAATTTTTAGTTAATTTTATGACGGTCTAATAAATCTTTTAAACTTTAAACTTCTTATCTTGTAGGTTTAACTTCCATTCATATTTTTAAAACATTAAATTTATTATCTTAAACTTTAGTTAAGAGACAATAACAAAATACAACATAAAAATGGATTAATTAAATGTGTTTCTTCGACTGCTCCATACAACTTTTAAATTCAAAATAAACTAATTATATATGACTCAAATTAATAATTTATTATAAATTATTAAGTTATGTCAATTTTACTTTATTTAGATCTAAATTTAAAAGTTCAATTGGGTTATTATATTAGTAAAATTTGATTATTTCGGACTAAATATATTTTATCATTTTATAATTAAAGTTTGAAAATTTAAAAATTTTAAAAATAGAGAATGTTAATTTTTACCTTGTCAAAGATGAAATAAGGCAAATAAAGAGATGTTCGAACAAAACTGCGAGCATATTATATTACAAAAACAGTGTCCGTTGGTCATGGAACTTTATTTACCTTTCACAGAAAAGAAACTCTGGTCTCTTTTGCATGAAGTCGACAAGTTTTATGGTCTAACCAATAATCGAATGTACTCAAATGTGACAGGAACAAGGAAGTAAACCCCCCTACCCACCGCCATTGTTTGCTCGCGACTTGCGAAATTCCCTGACAACATTTTCGATAGACATGGAAGGTCGTCCACCACGTCCCCGAATCCTCGAATCACGCTGCTTCAACTTTGCCTCGTCAAGCCGATCAACTCCGACAAAGGTTTGAACAAGTAGGCCTTGGATTGACTCGGGACTAACATAAGACTTCGCCGGTAAAACGTTTGAGAATGCGTCAAAAAACTCCATGTAGGCGGTAACCACAAGTTTAACGATCGCTTGTCTAATTTGATCTCTCAGATCAATATCAGGAATGGCATAGCACTCCCTATGCCTCTCAGTTATGTCATTGAAGCTTTTCAGGAAACTTTCAAGCGTACCTTTTATCTGAGCCACCCTGGCCTCGTTGTTATAATTCTGCTTCTTCAACTCTTCTTTGTCTAACAATCTTATAAGGGGTCCCCAAGCTTGCTTTTGGTACATATAAGCTGCTTCCTCGGCTACGATCTTGTACTTCTTCTTCGTATATTGCTCTCCCAGTAGCTTCCCAAGTTCGGTGTTCTTGGTTCTCATGTAGATATACCAGTACGTGTTCATGGCAAATACATGTGACAGAATTTTATCTGAGTAGCGTGATCTTTTCGATTCAATGTTCCTTTGAAGAGCTTCCATGACGTTGATTACAGCTTCTACGAGCAAATTATCCTCTGATTCGGGTTTTGATAAAGCGCCAGCTTTCCATATTAGTTCTGTCCATAGAACTTTGGCCATGGGAGCACTGTAACTTTCAGTGGCAAGGTACTTGAGATAGTTAATGGCATATCTTACGAGTTTTGGGACAGACCCATCTTGTGGTGGAGGATAACCATCGGAATTGCCTTCAATCTGGAGACCAAATTCCCAGAAAACTTTGCTTGAAGCATGTATCAGGAGTTTTTCTAGTTCTCTGAACCTTGTACAAATATCAACCCCAGCTTCACCTTCGAAAACCTCTACGAACTCTGTTTTAAGCTTTTCTAAGGAGTCAAACAGGTCTAAGAGCTTGAAAAGCTTCTGAGGCTCTTTGTTGCTCCTTGCAACGCCTTCACCGAATCGAAAGAAGACTGCCATGATCTTGTCTGCAATTTTTACAAAGCATTCCAACCGGACAGCTCCTCCCATGATTCCTCCAAGAAGTTGGTTGCAGAGTCTCTTTTCGGACACAAGTACTTTCTTCACTGCAAGTTCAAAATGTTGAATCCAAAGGCTTATTACTGTCTCCAAGGTCTCCCACTCCATTTCGTCAATTTCCTCAGGAGTATATGTTCTCAGGTAATCTGGGTTTAGCCGCATCAAAGCTTTTGCTGCTCTTCTATACCTCACCTGCTTGAACCAGAACAAACATTAAACTTTCTTCATCTTTCATTCGTATCATGTACCTGAAGATTCTGAATAGGCTTTGAGTACAGCAACTCAACTTCACATATACTTATTTTATCATCTTACTTTACCTAAAGCGGATATATAACAAACAATCTGATCTTAAACCGCATACCTTAAAAACTGTCTAATCTGACTGCCACATACCTTGACGAAGATGTCGATGCAGATATCCAAACAATCGTTAGAAGCCAGAGTTTCGGAAATTCTTCTGAGAAGTTCAATTTCCAACTCCGAACCCAGATCAAGAACAGTTGTTTCACCTTCATCAATCCCTTCCCTTTGTGTGTCGCCGACATTTTCGTGCCTTAACTGCTGCAATCGGGACTCGTATTCATCTTGTAAATTGAGCAATGCCTCGTCGAGCAACCCATCAAATTTCATGGCACTAACCTCTGTATCGTAGAGAGCTTTGAGTGTCAGCATAGTCTCTCTCAGCCTATGCGTTCTAAAATGATCCGTAGCTTTAGTCCTGCTCAAGAACTCCACCACCTCTTGTAACTTCTGGATCACTTGCTCGCCATCGCGACTAATCGAGTTTATCGCCGCGTTTAATTTATCAACACAATCGACATATCTGAGCAAGTTTTTGAGCTGTTTATCTGGGTTTTCCTGGTGAGGTAATTTGTTGGAAACTTCAAGGAGCTTGTGTTGTAGAGACTCGGAGAGCTTAAAACTATCCAAGACGATAAACGCAGGAGATACTGCTCTATTGATTCTGGTTTCAAGAGCTCTAGTGACCATGGCCATAGAATGCAAAGGAGCTACTCTTCTCGATGCTGTTGATAGACTTTCATCGATAAACTCAAATCTCTTTCCCATCTTTCCTAGGCTATCTTCCATCTTTGTAGAGATCTGAAGAAGCGTTTTCAAGTCTGAGCACGCCAACTCGAGCTTGGCTTTGGTTGAATTCTCTTCTTGGAGCGTCATCTCCGCTGCTGTCCTTCATGCAGATACACCGAAACACAAAGTGAGAGAGTGAGAGAGAGACAGAGATTGGAGAAGAAGGGAAGCTTTGGGGATCGAGAGAGAGATATTACATTCAACAATCCCGAAAACTGGTGTCTTTGCCTCTGTGGGCTCTATCGAACACCAAGTGTGAAGTGATCAAGGAAGAGGACGAGGAAGGTGACTTGGTCTCGATAAAAACCAAGTAACAACTGGAATCAACTCCTGAGAAAGTGACAAGTGGCTTGAGGTCAAACTAAAGCATGTAGACAAATGCCTCCCTGGAATGTATTGGACTAATATATATATTTGAATTTGTAATTATAGTTTTCATGAGAATATATTTTAAAGGCATTTTAAAATTTTTAAATACAATTAACATTATTATCAATTAAATATTCATAATTAAAATAACTATTTGTTCGTTTGTAAATATTAATATATTTTCACACTTATTCAACTATATTAAAAAAAATTAATCATTCATATCTATAAACTATATATTTTGATTTTAATTATAAATTATAAATTATATTTATGAATTAATTTCCACTCTTTTTGGTTATACAAACTCTTGTTCTGCGAATGATTGCCGTAACTGAAAGTCTGAAGTTTAGTCCCCAGTTATTCTTCTTTCGTAGGATTGCTAGTCTTTTTCCTTACCAAATTGCGTTATAATTAAAGGCAAACCAATAATTGAAAATTGGATTATAAATTTAAAATATGTAAATAAAAGCAATGAAGAGCATAGTAAATAACATATCAATGTAGGGGACAATGCGGACAATGTCACGTTTTGTCTTTAATTATATGTATTTCTTCTTTTAGCCGGTCCTGAAAATTATTTTCTAATCCAAGTTGGCAAATCCCATGTTTTCTATTGTTTTCAAATATCACTTTTCTATTTTGGGTTTTTAATTTTTTAATTAAATGATTAACTTTTAAAATTTTTATAATTTCAATTCAAATAGTTATTTTTAATGGTTTGATATGTCTTCTAAATATCACATAAATATCTGATTATTAGTTACATTAGCAAAAGTTAATGTTGTGAAATAAGTTGTTAAGGCTTTAAAAAGTTAATTATACAATTAAAGATTTTTAAAACTTAATCACTGAATTAGAAAAAAAAATTTAGGATTGATTATCCGAGTTAAAATATTATACTAACTTTTCATTATTATATGAGTTATCATAATTATGAGAGAAATTAAATATTGCTATAAATCTAACATATTATTTGTTGTTGTTTAATTTTTTGTAAATAAGAAAATATAAAATTAAAGTAAAATAATTTTTTTGTCATTTAAGATCACTTTTTTATTTCCAGTTTCTAAATTTTTAATTAAACATTTGACTTTTAAATTTTTATAATTTCAATTCAAATAGTTACTTTTAATGGTGTGATATGTCTTTTGAGCATCGCATAAATATCTATTTATTAGCAACATTAACAAAAATTAATGTTTTGAAATAAATTATTAAAACTTTAAGAAGTTAATTATACAATTAAAAATTTTAAAAACTTAAGCACTGAATTAGGAAAAAAAAACTTTAGAATAGATTATCCGGGTTAAAATATTATACTAACTTTTCATTATTATACGAATAATCATAATTACAAGAGAAATTAAATATTGTAGTAAATATTATTTTTTGTTGTTTAATTTTTTGAAAATTAAGAAAATATATAATTAAAGGTAAATAACCTTTTGAGATTTAATATTTTTATTTTAAACTTTAAAATTCTTTATTTTTTATAATCTTTAAAATGATTGAGCGCAAACGTAAACATCAAGAATGTAAATTAGTACTTGTTCAAAAAAAACTAATACAAAATTAGTGTTATAATTAATTTACCTCATTTATGAAAGAAAATAATTGTGTGCTAAATAAAAAGTAAAATGATTCAGTTTATATTTTAAACAAACCATAAATTCCAATTATGTTAGTAATTTTTATTAGTCTATTTGTAGTCTTATTAATCAAATATGTCTCGACATTATTGTTTTTTAAACGGATGAACTCGCAATCGCTACCTTTTGGATGCACACTGAATAAATCTCTAGATTGACACAATAGCCTATAAATCATGTCAACCGAATATTTCGCATTAGACAAGTCATGTACGATAAGTTCGATCGAGAGAGCGTAAATAAGGATAATCGAATATAGGACCTTTTAGTCCCATACTTCTCCACTCCACCAACTTGACGATCCCCTATAGAGCTCGACATTAAATATATTAACAAAAGTATTATAAAAAGTTTTTTATAAAAACTAAAAATAATAAAAATTCGTATTATTTTAAAAATTAAATAAAGTTAAAAATTTGCAATTATTAAAAAAGTCATCAATTATAAGTAATATTTCTGTTTATATTTTACAAATAGGTTGTTTATATGACTCAATCCTTTAGTCTTTCAATCACAAATTAACAAGGATGTGAAAACCGGACCGGACCGGCCGGTCTGACCAGAAATCGTCTGAACCAGCCATGTGTCCGGTTCGGTTATAGTTATTAACCCTTTATTATAAAAACCGGCCGGTTTATCAGAGAACCGGCCGGTTTATCCAAGAACCGGTTATTTGATAACCGGATGAAAAAGTTAAAAAAATCAAAACCTAAACATTTCTCATCGTCTTCTCCTTCTCTCTTCTCAGAATGCCTCTATCGCACATTTCTCTCTTCTCTCTTCTCAGATGC
>JANZLF010000002.1:3930579-3940768 GCA_026546835.1 Erythroxylum foetidum
TGATTTGGTTTGCTGTAATTCGGAGGAGGTCTAGGTCTGGGTGTATGGGGTAAAGCCTATTGGCTTTGGGTTTAGTTAACCTCTTCTTTTTAGTGTTCGGTGTTACTTTATGATGTTTTTTAATGTCAAAAAAAAACAAAGTGAGTATAGTGGGACCATCTTAAGAAAAGTATTTATAAACTTCAGAAAACGTTCTAATGTAAGCCTTATATGTAAAGCATAAGCATTATTTCTGGAACAATCACTCCAATCATTTAGTAACGTGGGGCAAAGAATAAACAGTGTATATTTTGGATTGAAAGTGGTCCATCTTTATATTAAATTAACATTTTGGTTTCAACTTTGAGGAGATTAGTCCAATTTTATTAAATTACATTATTTACATCATTGTTTGATTTTTAATTCATGTATATATTTATTTTTATGCAAATATATGATAGTGATGCATAATTAATAAATTTGAAAGGAATATGTGGAACCTTTATTATTTATATTTTGCATAAAATGAGGTGTCATGTGATCAATATAATTTTAATTAATTGAAGATTAGCCATAACATCTGATGTGAGCATGAGTAAGGATCACCATAGAGATGGCATACGTGACAGGGGCGAGCTCGTCATTTCAGTTGGACTTATGTCCAGAGTTAAGACTGAGAGATTCAAGGAGACTCTCTATGCATACGTAAGCCAACTTATAAAGAGGATGAAGCTAACCAAGTCTATTGGAGGAGAGCTAGTTGGGTCACAGCCCAAATTGATCCACTTGTCTCAAATCCTTGAACCAGATACACTTAGAGCTTGAAGACAAGAAGATTTGGGCTATTTTAATGATTCGTCACTTAAACTCAAGAGCATATGGATCCAGTAGTGTCACAACACATCAGATCTATTTATTTAATTTTTAGACTTTGTTTTTTTAGGCTTTCATATATTTTAGCCCAACTTTTTATTATTTTAGGTATAAATATGTGTTTTAGGTCAAACTTTTCAGAACTTTTAGATCATAATTGTTGAAATGTCGTCGGCTTCTATAGGGAGAAACATTATTCTCTTGTTCTTGTTATTTTTCGAACCATCTTTCACTTATCAATTACTTTCCCAATTGCGGCGTGTTGATTGTTCATTTTTTTGGGTTTTATTTTGATTATCTACCTTAATTCCTTAAGGTCGAAAACATACCAAAAACAAAACATCCATCGAAAATTCCATCAAATCGTCATCAATCCTTCCGCGGTGCACGTTAACATCTTTGATTAAGAAAAAATTATATATTAAGCGCTGTGGATCACATTTAGTAAAGTGACACAAATTGTAATTAATCATATTCAAATATAATAAATTTTATCCTACATCAAGATTTAATATATTTGCATGGTTAATTAGGATGGAATGGTAAATTATTTTTTTTCTTAATTTACCATAGGTATTAAGAAAAAAATATAATTTAATAGTTTCATCATAAAGGTTATGTAAAAATCTTTAATTAAAGCTTAATTCATGGGTAGTTTTAATTGCCATACGATTCACATTTAAAATATGATTCTGTGTTTTAACATTAGTAAAACATGATACATGTTTCTTTGCTTCAACAAATTTAGTGACATAAGTATGTTTGTTTGAATTTTGTTTAGTTATTCAACTTGTGAATTTTTTTTATATTCAATATGATATTCTTGAATTGAATGGTGATAACTATAAAATATAAAAAGAGAGAATTCTCCTCCAATTAGGATGTATGGACATTGATTATGTTATACGAAAAAATGACCCACATGTATCTACTGAGGCTAAAATTGCTCTTTATAAATATTGGGAGTGATCTAATCGCCTCAACATGATGTACAAAATGACCAAAATTCATCCTAGTATTCGTGATTCTATTGGAGAATGTAATCAAGTTAGGGATTTTTTGAAGGCTATTAATGAACAATTTGAGTCTTTAGATAAGGCCCTAGCTAGCACCTTAATGACTAAGTTATTATCAATGAAGCTCACAAGTGTTAGAGGTGTGCGCGAGCACATCATGCGAATGAGGGACATTGCGGCTCAACTAAGGTCTCTTGAGGTTGGGATGTCTGAGACTTTTCTTGTGCATTACAGATTTAATTCCTTTCCACCTCAATATGGACCTTTAAAATCTCTTACAACACATATAAGGATAAATGATCTATCAATTAACTACTGACCATGTGCGTTCAAGATGAATTGAGGTTAGTAATATAATTGGGTGAAAATGCATATATGGCTACAGAAGGAATAGAGGGCAAGTCAAAAAAAAAGGAAAGGGTAAAATACTAGTTCGTACTGAGATTAAAAAAGATTTCAATCCTAAGTGTCTCTTCTGCAAAAAAAAAAAAGGCACATAAAGAAGGATTATGCCAAATTTAAGGCTTGGCTTATAAAGAAAGGTATTTCAATGTCACTTGTTTGTTATGAATCTAATATGATTAATGTTTGTCATAACACTTGGTGGATTGATTTTGGTTCTACAATCCATATTTTTAATACCTTGTAGGATTTTCTAAACCAGGGGAAGCCAGTGGGTAGTAAATAATGCATATATTCAGGCAACAAGATGTGTTCACATGTAGAAGTTGTTAGGACATGAAAATTAGTTTTAAATTCCGGTTTTATTTTAAATTTGGAAATAACATTTTATATTCCAAGTTTCTCTAAAAATTTTATTTCAGTTTCAAGACTTGTACCTTCGGGATATTCCTTTAATTTTTCAAATACATCATTTGATTTGTATCATGGATCTAATCTTACTGGGAACAGTGAAATGATTGATGGTCTTTTTTGAATTAATTTGTAAGAAATGTTTTTCACAATACAATGCATGTCCATAGTAATGCTGGTATTAAAATATGTGTTATGAATGAATAATCCTCTATGTTATGGCACTGTAGATTGGGACATATTTCTCTTGAAAGAATTAAAAAACTAGTGAATGATGGAGTACTTAATACTCTATATTTTACTGATTTTGATGTTTGTGTGGACTGCATAAAGGGAAAGTAGACTAACAAGAAAAAGAAAGGTGTCAAGACGAGTTCTGACTTATTAGAGATTATACATACAAACATTTTTATTCCAGAAATGGACTTGTATGGTCAGAAATACTTCATCTGATTTATAGATGATTACTCACAATATATGTACCTCTACTTGCTTCATAACAATAATGAAGCATTAGATGCCTTTAAAGTATTTAAAACAGAAGTAGATAAACAATGTGGTAAGCAAATAAAGATCATAAGATTAGATAGAGGTAAAGAATTTTATGGTAGATACACTGAGGGTGGACAAGCACTTGGTCCATTTGTGAAGTTTCTTCAAGAGCATGGGATAATAACTCAATAAACCATGCTTAGGTATCTAGACCAAAATGGTATAGCAAAAAGAAGAAATCGAACATTATTAGACATGGTGTGGAGTATGCTTAGTAGCTCTAAACTTCTTAAATCCTTGTGGACTGAAGCTCTTAAAATGACAGTGTTTATATTAAATCAAGTTCCAACCAAGGTTGTTTCTAAAACACCATTTCAGATATGGAAAGGTTGGAAACCAAGTTTGCGAAATATACATGTTTGGGGATGCTCTTATGAAGTAAGAGTTTATAATCTACAAGAAAAGAAACTGGATCTAAGGACTATAAGTGGGTATTCCAATGGATATGCTGAAAGGTCCGAAAGGTACATATTTTATTGTCCATCTTATAGTACTAGGTTTGTGGAATAAAGAAATGCAAAGTTTTTTTTTGGAATGACTTGATTTGTGGTTGTGATCAATCTCCAGACTTAGTTTTTAAGAAGGATCATTGTGAAATAAAAACTCCTACTTCAAGTAATAGATTGATTGTCATTCATAGCATTCCTCAAAGTCAAATGGGTGGTGAACAACCAATCATTGAAGTTCCACAAGCTGCTGGTGACAATCTAATAGATTCGATTGTTCAACAATCACTAGAGGTTGTTGAGCAACCAGTTGTACAAGCTCCTCCTCAAGAGGGCGCTAATACAACATTAAGAAGATCAACTAGAAAGAATAAATCAGCAATACCTAGTGATATCATTATGTATTTACAAGAAGCGAACTATAATATTGGAGCCGAAAATGACCCTGAAATGTTTTCACAAGCCATGAGTTGCAATGAATTTCAATTATGGTACAATGCAATGGTAGATGAGATGAATTCTATGGTATCTAACAAAGTCTGGGGTCTTGTCAATTTGCCTAACGGTGCAAAGGTCATTGGAGTAAATGGGTCTTTAAAAGGATTCATTAGGCAACGTTGAAAGATAAAAAGCTAGATTTGTTGCTAAAGGATTTACTCCACATGAAGGAATCGATTACACAAAGACCTTTTCTCCTATATCTAAAAAGGATTCCTCACGAGTGATTATGACATTGGTTTTCCACTTTGATCTGGAACTACATCACATGGATATGAAAACAACATTACTAAATGGAGACCTAAAACCTAAGGGAAGTAGTTTATATGAAAAAATCGGAAGGATTCTCTTCTAGTGATGGTGAGCATTTGGTGTGTAAGCTTAAGAAATCTATATATGGATTGAAACAAACATCTCATCAATAGTATTTGAAATTCCATGATATCATCTCTTCATATGGTTTTGTAAAGAATATCATGGATCAATGCAAATGTCTGAAAGTTAGTGGGAGTAAAATTTGTTCTCTTGTTCTATATGTGGATGATATTTTACTTGTCGCAAATGACAAAGATTTGCTATATGAGGTGAAACAATTTCTTTCTAAGAATTTTGATATGAAGGATGTGGGTAAGGCATCTTATGTCATTGACATTAAGATTTATAGGGACATATCTCAATACATTTTAGGTATATCTTAAGAAATCTTTATCAATAAGGTCTTAGAAAGATTTCAGATGAAAGATTGTTCACCGAGTATATCACCTATTATGAAAGGTGATAGGTTCAATTTAAACCAGTGCTCAAAAAATGAGCTTGAAAGGGAACATATGAAAAATATTCCATATGCTTCTGCAATAGGGAGTCTAATGTATGCTCAGGTTTGTACGAGACTTGTCATTGCATTTATTGTTTGAATGTTGGAAAGATATCAGAGTAACCCAGTTATAGACCACTGGAGAACTACCAAAAAGGTGATGAGATACCTTCAAGGTACAAAAGATTACATGCTTACGTATAGACAAACTGATAATCTCGACGTAGTTGACTACCCAGATTCGGATTTTGCTGATTGTGTTGATTCACTAAAGTCAACATCTGGATATGTGTTTATGTTTTCTAGTGGAGCTGTATCCTGAAGGAGTTCAAAGCAGATTTTGACTACTACTTCTATCATGGAGGTTGAGTTCATTTTTTATTTTGAGGCTACATTACATAGTGTATGGTTGAAGAGTTTTATATCTAATCTTAGAATTATGGATTCCATTTCTAAGCCAATAATAATGTACTATGACAATTCATCTGCAATTTTCTTAGCCAAAAATGACAAGAGCGGTACTCGAAGTAAAGATATCGATATTAAATATTTGGCCATTAAGGAACGTGTCAAAAAGAAGAAAGTGATCATTCAACACATTAACATTGAATTAATGATTGTCGATCATTTAACAAAAGACATGCCACTAAAGAATTTTAAGGATCATGTTACTAGAATGAGACTTAGTTCTATTATGTGATTAATTGAATATACTTTCATGAAATTCTTATTAATTTATTGTTTTTTCTCATTTTAGTGTACAAATTTTTATTCTGAGAATAACGCATATTATGGACTTAGAATAAACATCAAGGTCTATTCATTCAGTTAAAGTAAAATAAGAAATAGGATGCATCTTGATACATGGAAGATAATACTCACTTTAGAGGGCTTATCGTCATGATTCGTGCATTTGTTTTTTTTAATTGTGTAGGAGTTTCATGACTTTTAATTTACATCTACGATCTAAATGAGAGATTGTTGTCTGTTGGAACTACTGTTCATTAGACCCAACGGTTGCACCATTTACTATGGGTTGTGTATGTTGCTTACTTGGGAAACCTCACGTATGTTCCTTACTACCTTTTGTTGTTTTGATTAAAGACAACAAGGTATATAACCATTGGTGCGAGGGCATTGGCCCCAAGGTTTAGTAATATTCTGCATACTTCATCTTTTATATTTGTTAAAAGTTTAGAAGAGTCTTTTCATATCTGTCTAAAATCTCTCAACATCAATAATATGATGTATGTAATAATATTCTATATTTTCAATTTCTTATAATAAACATGTATATAGATTATGATCATGTAGAATTGAATCTGATTCATTCGATCACTGCATAAGATTTTCCGTTTATGAAGACTGAAAGTGGGACGTTAGTTATATGCAACTTTTTTTTTGATATTTTTATAAAGAATTGATTAGTTTAAAAATGTTATTTGACCAACTGACCAAGCTGGGTTCAGTCAAAGTGAGGGACCACAGAACCTGAAAAAGACGCAGCTTCTCTTGCTTTGTTTTTATGTTTACAACCAAAACTCGTCTGAAGTGACCTGGAAAGTTGCTAATCAAAGCCATATTTAAAGAGAGATAGTAAAAAACAAGTGCTTTAGTTTTAGGTTTCAAAAGTGATGAGCCTGCACGTGCGGTGCACGGTCACTTTTTACCAAGAGATTCTGTTCTTCGGTCAAACGTGAACTCCAAAGTCCGGCCTCAGCAGTCAGTACGTTAGTTTCGTGGGACATCTTTTTAGTTCCGGTTTTGCCCTTCCTAGTCTGCAATTTCTGCTTCGCTCAATTCGAGGATCTATCCGCAATCGCACGCACGTACATGTTACAATTCTTGGTTTTCATTTATTTTTTAAAAGAATTATTAATAAATATTGATGATTATTAATATTAAAAAATAATAAAATATTATAATATAAAATTCGGCACCGCACGCGCCCCAGACTGGAGGCGCCAATAGTCACAAAGTCGACCAAGGGTAAGACCGTAAATTTATTAATGATTCAAGGAAAGACTTTTAGATTGTCGTTGTCTACGTTTGCAAATGCAGGCACAGGAAGTATATCTTAAATAGTGAAATATGCAATCAGAGATGTAATGTAACGTAGTGGTTTTGAACATCTGTCCCACATAAGCGAAATCTTAAAGATACAGTTTTGTTTTCGTTGCCTGTTTCCGTGTGTGCCAAAAGAAAGAGAAATAGGGAAGAATGTGCACAGGTTCCAGGATTTGGTGTGGTTCTACCAGATTTTGACGGAACTGAACGTTGCTCTTTGGATCTATAAAGTTGGCTGCTTTTTGTAGTAACTTCAACGAGAAGGTCCTGCAAAACAAAGAAGGCACGTCAGGGGTTGTATCCCGATTAGCCCCTCCAACACTCAAGTCAGCGAAAATTAGGTTATGATTGCGTACTTCTGTTATGACAAAGTTGTACCTTATATACGAAGTAACAACTAGATTTAGATCTTTACGTGTTTATATAGGAGTCTCTCATATGCGGACGGGCTAGGGAAACGTGGATCGGACTTGGGCTTGACATCTTTAAAGAATGGATCCCACAGGTTATCTGGATTCGGGTCCTACACGACCGACTCGACCACGGTGAATTGCAGGTTATTTATCCAATTTTATGATATTTTATTATGTTTAATAAATCTTAGTCATTTATTTATACGAATCTTTTGTAAATTTTAAATAAATAAATGCAAATATTATAAATAAATGGTTGAAATTAAATACAATAAAATATCGTAAAATTAGAAAAAAATATCTTATCCCCAGCCCTTGTTTCGGTTGGATTTCACTACTTCAATTTTTGTAAGTTTTATTTATTAAATAGATAAATTTTGGCTCTCTGCGCTGTGTCTAGCACTACGTGTGGTTCTCAGTGGTACCGGTGAGCCCGTTCTTTCCTGTCTTTTTTATGTAGTTTCCCTCAGCAACATCCTTTTCTTCGTTTAGCGTCGTGGGGTAGAAAGTTTGGGAGTGGTGATCCTGTCCAAATTATCGAGGACCCACACAAGTGGATGGCTTAGATCCACTTGTACAGAGTTGGTATTAGTTAACAGGAGATTTGGGGTGAAAGTTTGGAGCTTTGGAGTCACTGTTCATTCACTGTCGAGTCTTATCTTTTCTTTTCCTCTGCACCCATTTGGAGTGTTCTTTCATTCTTTACTTTTTACGTGATCTGGGTTTGATGATTTCACCCTTTTTGTGGGAGCACGAAGAGGAAGTTCTCAGTGGGTGTTGAGTGAATGTGCGAGAGAGAGGGTGCTTTGGTATTGGAGAAGAATATTACATGGTCATCATGTCTTTGATGGTGCTGATGACCACGAACAAGAATGCTACTCTTTCTTTAGAGTAGAGAAAGAATAAAGAGCCACAATTTAGAAAAAGGTTGTCTCCTTCAATGGTCAATTCTTCGTTGTGTTCGTCAGTGGAAGAGAGTGGCCTTATGCCCGTCTATTTCTCACTATCTCCTCTGCTTTCCCAGACGTTTCTTGTCGATGTGACGGGTCTTCATATTATTCTCTGTGTTGTTCTCTTTTGACACTTGAGGGCTTTTTTCTTGGATTAGACTTTGGGACATCTCGTGAAGGGGGTGCTTTAAAACTCTGATGCACCAGCTCGGTAGCCATA
The DNA here is from genome assembly GCA_026546835.1 of Erythroxylum foetidum. Classification (NCBI taxonomy): domain Eukaryota; kingdom Viridiplantae; phylum Streptophyta; class Magnoliopsida; order Malpighiales; family Erythroxylaceae; genus Erythroxylum; species Erythroxylum foetidum. Next base: position 3,939,221 of record JANZLF010000002.1, read on the forward strand.
GAAGGGAAGGAAATATGAAGCTACAAGTCGGTAGTGGTGGGCAAGTTCTAGATCTAGAAACAGCAGTTAAAGATGGCATTTTGGGCGGCATAGGTGGTGGGTTGATTTGCAGCAGTGTAGCTGATAAGAAATTAGATCTAAAGAAGATGATTGAGGAGCTTGAAACTGTTGAAGTGCCATCAGTTTTTATATGTCCAATCTCGTTGGACCCAATGCAAGACCCAGTGACTCTATGCACCGGTCAGACTTATGAGAGAGCCAATATTATGAAATGGTTTTCTCTTGGCCACGATACTTGTCCAACCACAATGCAAGAGCTTTGGGACGACATGTTGACACCTAACAGAACTCTTCAGCAGCTAATCCATAGCTGGTTCTCGCAGAAATATTTGGCTATGAAGAAGAGATCAGAGGATGTTCAAGGGCGGGCTATCGAGCTTTTGGAGAATCTAAAGAAAGTTAAAGGTCAAGCCAGAGTTCAATCTCTAAAAGACCTTAAACAGGTTGTGACTGCTCATTCTGTTGCAAAGAAGGCAATGTTAGATAATAACGGTGTTGACGTGATATGTTCTTTATTAGGTCCTTTTACTTCGCACGTTGTTGGGTCTGAGGCAATTGGAATTCTTGTGAATTTGGATCTCGATTCATCGTCCAAGTCGAATTTGAGACAACCCTCCAAGATTTCCTTATTGGTAGATATTTTGAACGAGGGTTCGATTGAGACCAAGATTAACTGTACGAGGTTGATTGAAATGTTGATGCAAGGGGAAGATTTCGGTTCAGAAAATTTGTCAAGCTTGAGTCTTTTGGTTGCTCTGTTGAGGCTGGTTAAAGATAAGAGACACCCAGATGGTGTATTGGCTGGACTCCGAATGATAAAGTCCATTTGTTCGCTTGAATTGATTAGGAACTCAGTTGTGAGCATCGGAGCAATCCCCCAGTTAGTGGAGCTATTGCCTAGTTTCAACAAGGAGTGCCTGGAATTAGCTCTCTTTATTCTAGAGGTCCTCTCAACCATCCCAGAAGGAAAGTTGGCTCTGAAAGATTGCACTAATACAATACCGAATGTGGTCAATTTGTTGATGAAGGTCTCTGAGAGCTCGACTCAGCTTGCATTGTCGATACTGTGGGCAGTCTGCAAGCTAGCACCAGAAGAATGTGCTGCACTTGCCGTCGAGGCAGGTTTAGCGGCGAAACTCCTCCTTGTAATACAGAGTGGTTACGATACTTCTTTGAAGCAAAGATCAGCCGAGCTCTTGAAACTATGTAGTCTAAATTACTCGGCTACACTTTTCATTTCCAAGTGTAAGCTTACCAGAACGATGCAATGAAGGAAAAATAGCAAATATTGTTAATATATACCTTCTCTTCTGTTTATTCTTCCAATGGCAAAGGGATTGGAGAAGCTTGTCGGAGCCTATTTGGATCCGTGGCACCCTTCAAATTGATTCTAGGCATTAAAGGTTGAATTTGTAAAGCTACTCTGTTTCACTCAGTTTCCTTCGTTGTTTCGTATTACTGTAAATAGCTAGTTTGTTTGTTCATTAG
>JANZLF010000002.1:4025802-4048733 GCA_026546835.1 Erythroxylum foetidum
GTTCATAGTGATTCAACATACACCAAAAAGACTGACTTGAGGATCGATGGAGCTTATCAGGAAACAACCCCCGACGTGCCTTCTTTGTTTTGCAGGAACCATCAAGTTCTAGCTTTCGAGAGAAGCAGCAAATTCCTTGGATCTGAATGCTAACTTGCAGTCTCGCCAGATTCAGGCTGAATCATCAATAATATTATTTTATATTTTCCTTGTCAATTATTTAATTAAATGCCTTAATTTTTTAACAATTAGATTATTATTAATATTTTATGTATAAGTATAATTAATATAATTTTTGCAATAAATACATAAGCAGTTATTTATTTGATATTTAAGCATTATTTAAGAAAAGATATTACATGATCTATTTAATTTTCAATTTAGATTTTGTTCTCTGGATTATCAAAATATTAATAGAGATAATCTATTGAAGTGAGTTATTTAAATTTTAAATTTTTTAATACTTAATTGAATTTTTAAAAAAGTTGGATGATCAAATAAAAATATTAGAAATTTTGTAATTTATTTCCTCTTATTATTTTTGAAAAAAATATTAGATAACAAATGGTAAATTATTTATTTCTAATAAAATCATACTATTATTAGCTTTGGTTGTAAAAGGCAGCCAGGTCAGGGATTCTTTCTAAGGGACCGCGTTTGGCTATTAAAAGAGTCGAATAATTGGGTAAGAAAAGCGGTCTATTTCATGGGTGACAGACTGCAATCACATTTATTCATGTTTCGAGTGGGGAGACATTTACGTGCTGATGTCTTGATTTATGTAATTGCATTCAGGGGATAATTAAGCAAGATATGGTTCAACTTCAGTTGCACTGTGTCTGTAGTTATTTGATATAAAGCAATTATGTAACAACAGTAATTTTTCTATCACAAACAAAAAAAAAATTAAATGCAAAATAAGCAAATCAACACCCAAAATTTATGAATATAGATAGGTACATCTTGTCTACATCTGCAAAACTTTCACCCAACTTAATCACTTTCACTAACAACAATAGTTATATAAAGGTTTTACTGAGCCGACTCACTCAACCCTTGATATTATTCTCGTCCTCACTCTTCGTGAAAGTAAATCACACCCAATAACACAACCACCTCATGCTAACCTCAACAAAAGATTTTCTCAACAATGTTCAATAATAAAGATGATAATAAAACAACTCAAGTGGTTGGAATAATAAAAAACAAAAACAAAAACACTTGATGTTATATGTCCAATTATCTTCATATACTCAGTCATCAAGCATACTATCAAACCCCAAAAATGCATTTATAAATCATAAACAAACTTAATAAATCTCTTCCTCACATAAATCATGTGAAAGTATATTGCTCAAATTCAAACAACCCACTATGTGTAGAGAAATCAAGATAAAAATTGAAAAATCCAAATCACATAAAACTTGAATCTTTCTATAGATCTCCAATCAAGCATCAATATTTTCTTGACATTACTCCGTAAATCAAAATCTAAAAATAAAATTCTCAAATCATCAAGTAAAGCCTCATTTTCGCATCAAAATATTATTCAACAAGTAAGGAAAAGCTAATCCTTAGAAAATTCATAAATCAAAAACTCAAAATATCTAGACGTTAACTTCTTCAAACCCTTTTTTTGTTTTTTGTTTTTTGTTTTATTTAACAAACAAAATCAATATACTTCGAAAATGTAAAGTATACAATCTCTATGCTTCTCCAAGAAATTTAAGCCTAGCCTTATTCCTCATTATATTATGTCTGTCATTAACTGTCTTGTTGGTTCTTGCTCCGAAGCAATCAACTGTTTTATCTGTCTTAACAGTTTCTTTTCCAGCAACAACTAATTATAAATTTGGATAGTTTCTGGTATTAACTCTCTAGCATATCTTTTTTGATGTGTGATACTGCAATGTGTAGCGATTATCCGCCAATCTTCTACTACTTATGAAGCACTCTCCTTATTCATTCAACACCTTGCACCCATAATTAGTAAATTTAACTAACAGCTCATCATCACATTGTTGACTAATACTTACCAAGTTAGTTTTTAAATCATTAACGTGAAACACATTTTTTAAGTGTGGTAGTCCATTCATATAAAGGGTCCCTCTTCCAATTATCAGAGTCTTCTTTCCATCACCGAAGGTAATGTGGCCATCTAGAAAACTTTAATAATTTGTCAAGTAACTTCTTTCACCTATTATGTGATGTGAGCACTCACCGCCAAAACTCCAACCTCTATATGAAGTAGGCCTTATAGATTTAAAAGCCACTAGTGCTTGTAATTGATCATTTATAACCCAAGTGTGCTTAAGTAATATAAGTTATAACTGAAAATTCACAGAAGATTGAATAGATTTTTTGTTTTACTCATCTTAATATCATTTGTAACAACTTGTAACAATTTGGTTTTATGTGCCCATTTACCATACAAAAATGATAAGTAGTTATAAATTTTTGTTTCCTCCTTAAGGTTTTTCCTTGAACAGATCTGGCTGCATCATTTTTCTCATCATTCATCTTAAAACATTCACCTTTATAGCCAATCTCTTGAAGATTTCCTTTAATTTTACTAATTTTTAAAACTTTTCGATACCACCATTTAACATTCTTATCCCCTTTTCCGTACTCACCAACTTCAACTTTGTTTTATTTAGTTCATTTATTGTAAATAACAACTTTTTCTTTAGATCTTGAATGATTTTTTTTATGGTAGAGTTTTCCTCCTTCAGCTTCTCATTTTCTTACATGTTTGGATCCATTTAGCATACATTAACTCATAAGCTTTGCAAATATCTTCCCGTTTGTAATTAAAATCACTATCATCATCATCATCATAATCTAAACAAAAAATTTAGATTGATTCATCTACATTTTTCTTGGAGTTTTAGATCGATTCATTTTCGTTTTCGCCATCAATTTCTTATCTGGTTACTGTTAAGCAAGTAACTAGATTTATTTTGTATAAAGCAACCAACGCAACACTTTTGCTCACAATTTCTTCTTCGCTGTCATACTCATTTTCAAATTCATTTATACTCTAGGTGCTGGTATAAAACTTCCCTTTTCTCCTTTTAAGAGTTCAGCACATTCCGATTACATATATCTGAAATCTTGACAATTATGACATTGTATCTTCTTTATTTTTCGCTTGTTGTTTGAAGTTATTGTTGTAATAACTCCCACCATTATATTTGAACTCAAGTCTATCTTTCTTCACATTCTTTAGCCACTTGTTGAAATTTCTTATTAGCGGCACCGTATTATCATTTTCATCGGAGTTGTCTCCTGAATCAATAACGAATTTAGCAACTTAAGCTTGCAAAGCCAACCCTTTGCTTTTCTCATGCTTATATCTCAACAAATTCATCTCAAAGTTTGTGAAAATCTCAATTTCTTTATCCAAAGGTAACTTATTGATGTCACAAGCTTCTTTAATTGCATCAATTTTTGGTATGAATATAGGAGGCAATGATTTCAATGTTTTATTGACAAGTTTCATATTTGAATACTTTTTCCTAAGTTGATATGCTTGATTAGCAATATCACACTTTCCAACATTTTAAGCTCTTCAAATCTGGTACCCAACATTTAAAGTTTTAAAGCTATCTTCAATTTTGATTTCTCTTGTATTATTGTAATGTATCTTATGCTTTTTTTGTTGAATCACAAGCTACTATCATACTGAAACATCCATCATTTACAGCACTGAAAATCGCATATATTGCTAGAGAGTTATCAAGTGCTTCTTTTTCTTCAACCCTTGTCCATTCAAATAGATCTTTAAGCAATGTTTCTCCCTTTCCATCAATCATCATTGGATGTGTCCGATCATTTAAAACTGAATTCTATGCTTTTGTTCATCGTGCTTGAATGAATGCTCTCATTCGTGATCTCCACGCATGATAATTGGAACTATCTAGCAACGAATGCCTGGTAATCGATGCCCCTTCTCTTGTAACTATACTTGCGAAACATAAATCTGCACTAACTTGATTTACTAAGTTTTGATTCGGTGAACCTTGCTCTGATACCATTTGAAAATCTATAAAGAAATAGTTTAACATAAATTATGAATCAGCCACAACAGCTATAAGCTTTCTGACAAATACTAAAACAAAAAAATCAAATATAAAATAAGAAATCAGCATTCAAAATTTGTTAACGAAATTCGGTACATCTTGCCTATGTTTGCATGGCCGTTGCTTAACTTAATTACTTTTATTGACGACAATAGTTTTATACGTGATTTCACTGAGCCGACTCACTCAACCCTTGACACTATCCCCTGTTCTCACTATTCGTGAAAGTAAATCATACCTAATAATACGATTACCTCGTACTAACCTCAACAGAAGATTTTCTCAACAATGGTCAACAATAAAGATGATAATAAAATAACTCTAGTGGTTTAAATAATAAAGAGCATAAATAAACATATGTGAGAAAGGAAACAACTTTCTTAACAATATAGCTTAGTTAATGAAATAATAAAAAATTGTCCATCGAAAAATCTACTGTGAAGCTTTAATATCATTATTGGAATATCCCACACAGCTTCAAAAAAATTACTAGCAAAACAAACATTTTTTCGTCAAAATGTTACAAATAATGGAGTTTCAACCACACAAACAACTTTATGGAGTTTTCCCGCAAAATCACACACATCAACGGTCCATAATGATCACGTAAAAAAGCAGAAAAAATGCAAATGCAAGATTTAGTATGTTATTGAAGGTCGCCCTACAGATACCCATGCTAGGTTGTGGGCGCTGATATGGGAATGAGTGGGGTCTCAACGGATTCTAGCTTTCCTATGGGTCCTGAGCAATCAGAACCTTCTGACCAACCAATAACGGGTGGCCCGTCACCTATCTACAGACAACAGTTGTTCTTTCTGTGGCCAGGAAGAGTCCACTCTTCACATCGTTCGTGATTGTCCACGGGCTCTTGCGCTCTGACGGCAGCTTCCCGGGCGCCCGGGAGATACGGAGTTCTTTCACTCCCAAGTGACTACATAGGTTATATCATCTTCTGGTTCCGCCTCACAACATTCATGGCCCGTGAGCTACTCTCTTTGGCGTCGCCTGCTGGATGCTTTGGACTTGACGTAACAAGAGCCTTTTTGAAAACGATTTCATATGGCCAGAGAATGGGCCGAGAGCTGTTTTGAATTACGTTGAGTGGATAGCCAGAGCCCGCGTGGTGGAGAACTGTGTCTTTCTGAATCCCGATCTCTTTATAGGCCACCTCGTCAGGTGATCCATACCACCGGAGTCCTGGGTACAACTCAACACAAATGGTGCATATCAGCTCGGGTCGTCCACCACAGGAGGACTTATTCGTGATTGTACCGGCCACTGGTGCGGTGAATTTACCTAACGTATTGGCAGTGACTCACCGCAAGTTGCTGAACTATGGGGACTACACTCCAAGCTCTCTTTGGCGTGGGCCTTGGGATATTGACGAGTCAGTGTCGAAACGGACTCCTTCGCGGTGATTGATATCCTCTCTTCGTCACGACCTAATCTGACTGCGCATTTTTTGTTGTTGACAGATACCAGAGATTTACTATGGCGAGATTGAGAGGTAGATCTCCAACACGTGCCACGGGAAGGGAACCAATATGCAGACTTCTTGGTAGCCCTTGTTGATCGCACCGGCCCAAGGATCCGTTATCTCCTCGACCCTCCCATGTTCCTTATGGAACTCCTCCTTCGGGACCAACATGACGTTCAGTACTCCAAAGCTGGCGGCTAGATTAGTTTTTTGTGTCTACTTTCTCTTGTATTCCCAAAAAAAAAAATAGTGAATTCCCCGTAAGATCAGTTGCTAAGTCACAATTTACCTACGATTTTTTGACCCAAAAACGACATCACTGTCATTTGAGAAATCCAATGTAAAGACCTCTGTGTTTAAGGAACACAGTTTTAAGGTTTAGACGAAAGAAGCATGTGGTCTGTCGGTGTGTTTTTCGACTAGTCTCTTTCTGGTACGTACGTGTGGGTGCGTGAACGTCTTACTGAGTGGATTCCTAGCCATGCATTTCTTCAAGACTCAACGCATTTCGCCACTTTCGATTCAAAACGATGAACATAATGCGAAGGCTGTGAAGTCATGATCTGGTCCTAATATCTGGAAAATAACTGTTCGTGTTACAACTGAGATTAAGTCTTACATCATATTTTTAGGAATTACAATGAACACGACCGGATGGATAATAGCATCACAGTTTAAATAATTTAATCTCACAAAAATTAAATAATGATATAATTTTAGAATTATGTTAATTTTAAACATTAAAAATGTAATTTATATCTTAATATTTTATAAAATTTTAATAAAAATATTTAATAATTTTAAGGTATAAAATAATACAAATAAACGGCAAAAAATTACATACGATACATTTACATTTAATCAATATAAAATGATTGAAAAGTTAATTAGTAGTCACGTGATTACGTATAAATTTAACCAGAAATAAATATCATTATCACATTATCACATTTAGTCTGAAATCTTGCAATAAAAGAGGTCCGATTAACCAGAGATGAAGATATATTACTTTATATCCCTGTGTGCTAAATATTCCAAGCCAGTCAAAAGCATAAGAGTTGTGACAATTTGACGTGCAAGTTAAGTACCTAAACCCTTGGTCTTGTCTCTAACGAAGCATACTTAAAGAATTAAACCTAGTAGTTGGAATTTGGACTTTGGAGTACTCCGCTAATGGCGTCCAGTAACGGTGCATCTGCAACCGTGACGGCACTAAACTCCAAGAAAATGTATGCTTTTTATGAACACGGAGCTCCGAGCATTACGTACGCCGGTGTGCTTTTGGATTTGGCAACGAGAAGATGACAAATGTATATAAGTAAGTTTTATGTGTGATGGAATTGGGTTGTGAATCCAAAGGATAGAGATCTATTGGGCCATGTTCAGAAAACAGTATAAACTCTGTAGCGTCCAACCTCAACTTTCAGAGTCAGAGTCCACAGCACATTTTGCGCTGCGTTTTAATTGGACCGTATATTTCGGGGTTAAATGTGAAAACTACAGTCCCTTGTACGTTACGACATCATTATCTTTACAATTTCACCGGCGCGTGTCCAGACGCTCAAAAGCACATTGCAATTTCTAGGGATTTTGTTCCAATTTGGGGGTTTAGGGCTTTTGATTTGGGGGGTTTCGTTATTTCGGCGCAATTAGGGCTTTCGGCGGAGGGAATTTGCACGATGGAGGCCGAGAAAGCGAAGCTGTTCGTGGGAGGAATATCTCGGGAGACTACTGAGGATGCTCTCACAAGTCATTTTAGCAAGTATGGTAATGTCCTGGGCTCTTTGGTTGCAAAGGACCGAAACGCAGGAAATCCTAGGGGGTTTGGTTTTGTTTGGTTTTCTGATGCTTCTTTCGCTGACGAGGCTCTTAAAGACTCTCATGTAATACTAGGGAGAACGGTTAGTATGAGCTCTCTTTCACATGTTTTTAGTACTTTTTTATGTGTCTGGTCTCCACTTGGAAGGCGTTTGAGGTGTTGTCTCTAGAGAATTAGCTTTCATTTGCAGAGATAAGAGAAGAAAGAATCCAAAATGCGAAATTGTACCTTGTTTAGTTTCTTTCAAGTTTCATGTGCATGGTAACCAAAAGCATAGAGCTGGATTCTGTTCCGTGGAATGTTTGAACACGCTAGTTGTTCATGATATGTTAATGAGCTAGCTCTGTACCTTTGTGCTAATGCGTTCTCTGTTCTGATAATTCCTTTTCTAAATTTTTTGTTAGCGGTGAGAGGGTCTTGGTGGTTTCTGATTTTATATATTTTGTTCATTAACTTTCTTTTACAAACCAAAATGGTTGCTGGTATCAGAATATGGTTTGTTCATTTGCTAGAATTTTCATTTTCTTTAGGTAGAAGTGAAGAAAGCCATCCCAAGAAGTGAGCAACATCAATACAATCAGGAAAAGCATATTGTACAGCAACAGCATCAGCACCAACCCAACCAACCTCATAGTGGGTTTGATATAACAGGCTGTAAAGGTGATAACAATGAGTATTTTAGAACTAGGAAGATCTTTGTAGGGGGTTTATCAGCTAATCTGACTCAGGAACAGTTTAAGAATTACTTTGAGAAGTTTGGTAGGATAATTGATGTAGTCGTCATGCAAGACAGCTCAACCAACCGACCAAGGGGCTTTGGGTTTGTTACATTTGATTCTGAGGAATCTGTTGATAGAGTTATGGTGAACACATTTCATGAGTTGAACGGTAGACTTGTGGAAGTGAAGAGGGCTGTGCCAAAAGAGAAAATCAAAAGTAGTAACAATAGCTGTATTACAGCAGTTTCAATAAACGGGACTTATGAAAAGAATAATCAATTGGGAAATCACCTTTTTTATGGTCCCAGACATGAAACTTTTTCAGGTTATGTTCCTTTGCCTGTATACAGTAGTGCTGGAGGATATATTTATGGAACTAGTGTTTATGGAGGTGGATATTCCATTGTAGGATATGACAGACCGGGTTCTGTAGCCACACCAGTTGGCCCTATTCCTTGGAGTGTCCCCATGATGGTTGGAGCTGGGTCGTTTCCTTTCCCTTATAGCAATGGTTGTATTTATCCTACATACACGTATGGGTACAATGGGGTATAATGGGATTACTGGGGCAACCATGACTGCAAAAGTGAATGTAATTCTTGGTGTTAGTGGCTATCTGCTACCTGATAACATGCCTATGCGAACTTAAGGTTTAAAGTTGGAAGGATATTCTTTGAATTCAAGGAGTAGTAACACAAATGCTTCTATCTTAACAGAATTTGCATGTCCAATGAATAGCAGACTTCTAGTTGACATCCTGTACACAAATTCTTTCACTCATAGGGGTAGAGCAGTTTAACTGTCACTGTTTAGATGTCCATGTCTTATGTCTGTCTTTTATGTCAAATGAACATATTGCCTAGTGTGCGTTACTAGTAAATGATTCAGTCATCTGTAACATAATGTACTTAAATTCAATTTCAGTTTGCATTTTCGAAATAGTTTAAGTTCAACGTGAGTAATGTCTACTGGAATACTTCGATTTTTTGTGCTCTTTTTTTGCACCTATCTTGTGTTGTGCTCAATTTTTTTTCAGGTTGTTCCAGTGAAGATTGTTTGAAATGACGTTGTTACTTGCAAAAAAAAAGGCTGTAAGTTGGCCTATCATGAACAATAAGGAATAATATGAGTAATTGTGTGATTTAAAGTGCAATGTAAAGGGTTTCTTCTCAAATTAGATTCTGGAGGTCCATACCATGTTTCATGTTTGCATCAGCTTCTGAAACTTGATATGACATTGCATAATTAAGTGAGTTGAAGAGTTAATCAAAATTCTGTGGCTTTGATTTATGACTAGTAAACTACTTTTCTCCAATGAGCAGTTTCAATATGTCTGAAGTATATATTAAGTCCACTTTGGGGGGTATCTTTGTTGAACTGCATTGTTGCTTTTGCAGCATCTAGTTTGTGAGGTAATAGTATCTCTCTATCAACGAAGTTCATATATGCCAAGGGTTTGTAAATTTATATTTTTCTATGTACCAGTGGAAGGTTTGATTTTGCAAATGTTCCATGTTGATATGAATTGTGGTCGTAAATAAAACAAGTAGCCAAGACTGAGCTATTTCTACTGTACTTAAATTTCTATGCTTCCATTGCTGCAAGATCTTTTTTAATCACAGGCTCTACAATTCGATGTTGTTAAAGTGTTGCCGGCATTGAAATTGTTCCCTTGCTTTTAGTCATCGTTGGATAATAGACAATTCTTAGTGGATATGGAAATTGTGAATTACTAATTTACTATGCTGTTGCTTTCATTCCCTTTTTCTTTTACTGTTTGTAACATTTTTATAAGGCTTGATCACTATTTAACACTTTTTGACTAATTTGATTCTTGTTTACTTCTTCGAGTCTACATTGTGGTTGATCTCATTTTCGTTTATGGTATCGTAGAAGTTCTCCCACTTGCTTGTTCACTAGGGAATCTATTTTTCTTATTCACTTCGGATGCTGAAACTTAGAAAGAAGAATCAAGTCTTTCTGTCCTATTTAATGCAGCTTCTAGGTGAAGTTCACTGCATTTTTAAATGACTTGAAAGTGATTTTTTTTTGTTTTTGGCCCAATTTTGCGTATAGTTGCCATCTGTGTTTCAATTTAATGCAGGCTGATGCAGGTAGAGACGTTGGGAAAGCTTATCAGCTCTTTTCCCCTTAATATTATGCTTATGCGGTAATGGTTGTGTTTGTGCCTCCAGTTCGATGGAAGTAGTAATTGACAATATAAGACTTTAAATTATATTGAACTTCATCTATGCTCAATAGCCCCCCCTCTCTTCTAAGATGTATTCTTTAATAAATGACGAGACATTTGGTTAAGGATGTTGACCTAAGAGGATAAAGACTATCGAAATTGGAATTTCTGTCTGCATGAAATTAGACTTTCAAAAAGAACTTGAAATGTCTAGAACCTGAGAAGGAAAATTAGAAAGAAAGCTGGGTTTCAAAGCTCCGATTTCACTAGGTTGGGTGAAGTAGGCACTGCTGTTGGCCCAATGATATTAATGTTAAGCCCCTTTTGCGTACGGTACATTTAGAACATCTTTTGTTTTCTAAGGATCGAATCTGCAACTAGAAAGTTGGGGGTCTTGTACCATATGTAGATGATAAATGCACGCAACGAGAACTTGGTATACTACTTCACGGGTTTGTTGGTCTTCAATTCAATGCCTCAGCTCTCATGGACTCAAGTGTAGTATGGTCGAACTTGGAATTTGATTCGTGCTTCGTGAAACACGACAGAGTCTAACGTGGGTCAACCAGTTTCAGTGTTGTGGCCCAGTGGGCAGTGAAAGGACTCGAATGCTCGTTTTGTGCGGATATTAGTTTGCTTTCACATTCCAGGCAAGTCAAAACAGGTTTCACTTAAAAAGCCAATATGCTAAATGAAGAAACAATACTTCATTCGTAGTCATCTTTACGTTTTAAGGGGTATGGGATGTGGAGGCTAGTAAATGAATAAAGGGTTTTATAGCAGGTGCATGTTAATGCTTTTTATGTCTTGTATTGAACTGGGTGCTAGCAGCTACGGGTGTTAATTGAAGTGCGAATAGAATACACAGAACATCGTAGGGTTATAGGTAGGCTACTTTAGCTCTGAACTCATATTCAAGAGAAGATACCTTTTCATTCTCTTAGCAGAGCATAGGGTGCTGCAGCTCTAGGATGGTTCATTTTCTTGCTTTGTTTTATGTGATTGGTCGTGCTAAAGGCGTAGCCTGTTTGCTGTGATCATTTTAACAAAAGAAGCAGCTAGCGGATTTTTTGTTTTTTACTATCAGAGGGGCAGTAACACTAAAGGAGAAGGAGAAGAAATAAACCTCCCCTTGAGGGAACAGGGTAGAGAGAATCTATGGTGATTGAGACATGACAGAATGGGCCTTAGATTTTGACATGTCATCTCTGGAATTTCTAGGAGCGAAAGAGCAGTGAGAAATAGGAAACGTGTAGGCACTAGGCAGGTGGGAGTTAAGTGTTGCATTGCATGCAAGAGAAAAAGAAAGGGCCTTAAATGGGTGGTCAGTGTTCACCGGAGAATTTTCCTTTTCCCTTTCTTTTTATCTGGTGAATGAACTGAAAGTGGGTTCCCTTTTTTTTTTTCATCAGTGGGTTGGAACTTGGAAGGAAGGAAACCCTAAGAGCACAGAGAAATTGAGAGAGCCACAGCTGTAGCCTGTAATATATTGTCTTTTCTGAGTTGTTTTTTTTTTTTTTTTTGTGTGTAGCCATAGTCTCAGACAGTGATCTCACAATCCACTTTGTTTTATTTTTCTCTTCTAAGTCCCCAGTTCCCACCTTCTCCCATTAGATTTTGTCTGGATTTTGTGTTCCCACGTGAATATGTTCACTTCCTACCTTGTTAAATACTCGGTGCATTCTCTAATGCCATTCCTAAATGTCAAACTTGCTCGCTTCTGGTCCATTTCAGATAGAGCACAGTGATTAGATTATGATCACATGCTAGCTTCTACTAATATTTTAAAGGTACATTTGGCGTATGGAATGTTGTTTATATGCCACGAAAATGAGTAGAGACTATAAATATCTTGGATTGGATATGATTACCATTTACATACATAGCTGTCAGCCCAAGTTGTGGGACTGTAACGAGTTTTCCCATGCCTCTGATGCCTCATTAAAACACACTGAGCTCAGGGTTTTGCTGAACAACTGTCTTCTACTGTTTTTTTGTCCTTTTGAGGGAGTTTTTGTTTCAGACTCAGTTGCTAATGGATCTTTTTATCTGAACGAGTCCGCGTGTTTCAAATTTTGTTTTTTCTGCCATCGTATTTTGTTTGTTCTTACCTTTCCATTACACCTGTTATGTTTTACCCCTGCAAAGAAGACTCACATAGTTAAACTTAAAAGGGTACACTTGATAGTAGTAGCTCGATTCATCTTGCACGACATTTAATGCTAAATTTAAATAAATTATTTTATTAACCTCTCTTTATTTTCATTTTTAGTTTATTCCAAATTTAAGATTTATGAAAACCATAAAAAATAAATTGTATTTTCTGTTTCTGTTTTTTTAAAATTTAATTTAGTATCAAATAAAATTATACATTATTTATTTAATACATTAATTATTAATGTGAATTATGAATTATTAAATTAATATTTATAATGTTATATTAATTATAGATAACTTAAAAATTATTTAATTATGTAATTAAATAAACTTAATATAAATAAAATGTATAAATTTCAAATAAAATTTGATTTAATAATTGCAATATATTCAAAATTAATAGTAATTTATAAATAATAATGTATAAATTATTTTTTAATTAAATAAAATAGTTTTATTGATAAATATTATATAAAAGATTAAAATAAATTTAATTGAAAAATTTATCTTTGACCTTCATCTATGTTGCAATTATCATTAATAATAAAAATAAAACCACATCCTCCTTAATAAATAAATAGGTTTTTGTTTTTATTTTAAAATTGAAAATCACAATTAAAATAGAAATAAACAGCAATTTAAACCCCAAAAAAAAACGAATTTTTAGCCGGAAAAGAAAAGAATGCACAAGAAAATTATTATAAAAAAAAAACAAAAGGCCAAAGCTCTCTCTTTGGATCGTGCATTGGACTAACGCATCATTACAATTTAACAATCTATTCACCTTACTTTCTAGTCTAAACCAAATCATTCGCATTTGAATATCTGTCGACTCTGTAAGTGTTTCTTTTCTTTTTTTTTTTCTTCCATGCAATTCGTAACACAACCCAAAAAAGAGGAAACATCCAATAATGACCAATCCGAGAAAAACCTGACCTCAAATATACCTCTCTTCCTCTTTTTCTTATGGTCTAAGTAACGTATATATGAGTTAAAAACAAATTTAACAGAAACCATTGGACATTCGACAATATATAGCCAAAGCCAAGGAAGGAGACATGGACATGTACCTGCCACGACATTTCCTAATACAAAGGTTGAAAATTCGAACCAAGTTGCCTCCAGTCCAGTCCACTGCTTTCATGTGTGAGCGTGACTGATCGGAATTGGAAGCGAAACCCAGGTTAGAAATGTGCAGAGAATTAAGTAGAAATCATTTTTTAGGACAAAACTGGAGTCTTTTGTTATTATATATTATTGCAAAATTTTCCACAAAATGCCCTTTTTCATGGGGTCCCTTTGCCACCCCAGTCCCACTCGTCACCTTTTGTCCGGAAGCAGGTGTTGACCACACACTACAAAAAATTAAAAAAAAAAAGCAATCTTTGGCCATTTCTGTTAAAAAAATGTTACAACACGCTGAACCTGGCACGTGATCAGCACGTTTTTTTGGTTCTTCCTCCTCCATTTATTAGCAAGAACCTCATGTTTAATTTTATTATTATGATCAAAGTATGGATGGATACTTTAATGTCACAGATAACATTATGTCAGATGAATAAAGCAAAAAGTCAGAACGTCACAACAGAGGTGAGGTGACCCTCTGAGTGGCCCTATCTGAATCAACGGTGGATGACGTCGCTGTGACCAATCTACGGTCACCGCAGTGGGAGATGTGACATAGTTCCTGTTGGTAGGGCATGCTTTTGAATTGAAGGCCGTGGAGCATATTTAAGCTGGAACCAAAAACAGCTGATATAAATTAGATTTCAGAACAGAACAGAAGCAGTGCAGTGCAGTGCAGTGTTGAGTGTGTGTGTGTGTAGTACTACAGTATGAAGTGACTGGAGGCGCAGATGTGCTGGGTGCTGCCTATCAAATCTATCTAAGACCTTGTGGACTGTGAAAAATAAAGCTTAACCAGTTTTAGCCACTGCCCCACACCACACCTCTTGCACATACACCACAAAATTCAAAAAAGAAAATGGGTTGATAATAGTAACCTTTGACTTGTTTTATTTAAGTGGGTAGTGAGTTGAAGATGATGTGCATAACGGTGGCTTTTGTTTTTGTGAGTTGTTAGAGCAGTTTTGGTGTTATATATGATCTGGGTTTCAAGTAGGGTTTAAGGGGGTGTTCTGCAAATTACGGGTCTTTAGCAAAAAGGCAAAAGAGTACGAGAGATATATAGAGGGGGGAAAAAAAAAAGATCGTGGTTGGTCCTCTCTCATATACACAGATCCCTATGGGAATGCAGGGTAGCTTCCCGGCATTGCTCGCTCAATTTCATTCCTTTTGTTTTGTTTAAACTTTAAAGAGACCAGTTTTGTTGGCTTGAGAGAGAGAGAGTTTAGCTTTGGAGATGATATATCAGCGCATAGGGTGAAGAATTTTGAGCTGAGTGAGCATAAAACATTTTCTGCTTACGATAGTTTGTTTTCGGATGAAAGGTGGGCAGCAAGAGATTTTTGGTATCATTCGTTTCAGTTTCTTCCAATGATTGAGTTGGGTTGTTGCAGAGAGATAGATCTAGAGGCGTCTTTCTAAGCATCTTCTAATAGGTAGAAAAGCAAGAGAGAGAGAGATGAAATCTATGGATGATATGAATCATGGATCTAATAATAACTGGCTGGGGTTTTCACTCACACCCCACATGAAATTTGAAGTTTCTGCTTCTGACTCCCAACATCATCATCATCACCATCATCAGTACCACCATCATCATGAAGCACATCATCAGAATCCTGCTGTAACGTCTGTTGCAGTTTCTAGTGCTGTTCCAACAAGCTTCTACCTGTCCACTTCTCACTTCAACAACTCTGGAATCTCCTATGGGGTTGGAGAAAATGGTAGCTTTCATCACTCTCCTTTGTCTGTTATGCCGCTCAAGTCAGACGGGTCGCTTTGTATCATGGAAGCACTCACGAGATCACAATCAGAGGGTATTTTTTTTGTGCTCACATTTCTGCTTATCGTCGTTCTTTACTTTTGATTCACTGCTTTAAAGCTTTATTGTTTCAGGAATGGTCCCAAGTTCATCACCTAAACTAGAAGATTTTCTAGGTGGTGCAACTATGGAGACTCACCAGTATGGAGCTGGCCATCAAAGGGAAACGATGGCGTTAAGCTTGGACAGCATGTTCTATGGCCAAACCGCAGAGACAGAGACGAACAGACCACATTCTCTAAGCATGCATGAAACTATTAGGCAACAAGAACAACACTTTTCAGCTCAAACACACCCGTACTTTACGGGATTGGCATGCCATGGAATGTATCAGACTTCACTGGACGATGAAACCAGTGATACTCAACTCGCGAACTGGGCTTCTAGGCACTATTCAGCTCCTGCTGGACTCGAACAACATATGGTCGACGATGGAGGAGTTTCTGCTTCCGCGGCTGCTGGTGCTCTAAGTTGTGGGGAGTTGCAGTCTCTTAGCTTGTCTATGAGCCCTGGTTCTCAGTCAAGCTGCGTTACGGCTCCAAGGCAAATCTCACCAACTGGCACTGAACCTATGGCCATGGAGACAAAGAAAAGAGGGCCTGCGAAATTGGGTCAAAAGCAGCCAGTTCATAGGAAATCTATAGACACATTTGGGCAGAGAACATCTCAGTATAGGGGTGTTACCAGGTTGGTTCACATTCGTTTCATATCACTTATAGTTCTTGGTTTTGCTTTGCCTTGCGTGTTCCTATGCATCTGTTCAAGTAAATATTATCAAAAAATTTATCTTTATCAGACATAGATGGACTGGGAGGTTCGAAGCTCATCTATGGGATAATAGTTGTAAGAAGGAGGGACAGACCAGGAAAGGAAGGCAAGGTCGGTCAGTGAACCAATCAGTAACAATATGATTTTGCATTTTACGTTTGGAAGTTTTTACTTTTGCACTGCTAAATGGTCCTTTGTCCTCATGATCTGACTCTTGCTGTTCCGTTTTGCTTGTCTTGTTCATACTTCTTTGGATGTCCTTCCCGTCAAATTTTGCGACTTTTCAGTTTATCTTGGTAAGATTTTCTCTTTAACGTTCCCGAAAATTTTCAATATTAAAATCCCATTTTCAAGTATTGACTTTGAATTTCATATCCTTGTTGGATCTGTAGGAGGGTATGACATGGAAGAGAAAGCTGCAAGAGCTTACGATCTTGCTGCTCTTAAGTATTGGGGACCTTCAACGCACATCAATTTTCCTGTAAGATTCTTCATTCACTTCATCTTTTGCTTCTCAAGTTCTCATCATATCGATTACCTTAGTCACTTCAACTTAACTTTTTTTTGTTTTTGTTGCAGTTAGAAAATTACAGAGATGAGCTTGATGAAATGAAGAACATGAGCCGCCAGGAGTACGTTGCGCATCTTAGAAGGTGAGGGAAATCATTCGACTTCCTAAAACGTACCAACCAGTTTGAGTCCATTTAGAGGGGTAACCATTTGTTTTCTTGGTTTTCGCAGGAAAAGTAGCGGCTTCTCTCGTGGAGCATCAATATATAGAGGAGTAACAAGGTTTTGCTTTTTGTCCTGCAACAAATTTAACTCAAGACTACATCGATTTTTTTTAATTAATTTGGTTCCAACTTTCAATGTTTTCATCCGAATGTAGACACCACCAGCACGGAAGATGGCAAGCAAGGATTGGCAGGGTTGCAGGAAACAAGGATCTTTATCTGGGGACATTTAGTAAGTTCTTGAACTTGTATAGATATTCTCCTTACTTTTTCATCATTGAAATGATAGTCCAGATTTGCTTTTCTTTTCCCGACATAAAAATGCGTGATCAATAATATCAGGCACTCAGGAGGAAGCAGCAGAAGCTTATGATATTGCTGCGATCAAATTTCGTGGGGCAAATGCTGTGACTAATTTTGACATAACCAGATATGATGTGGAGAGGATTATGGCTAGCAGTACCCTTCTTGCTGGAGAGCTTGCTCGGCGAAACAAAGAGATAGACTCGGTCAGTGAGGCTATCGGGTACAGCTCTTCGGGAATCAACAATGGCGAATCCGTACAGGTTGATAATGACAATGGCAATGCTTCAGACTGGAAGCTGCCATTGTATCATTCACCACAGCAACAGCCAAATGGTCCACTGCACTCACTGGAACGGAAATCCCCGAGTCAAGGGAATAATTGGAGTTCTATGCCGGTATCGGTTCAAGATGTTATCGGTATCGATTTGACGAACTCTGTCCAGCCGGTGGTGGATGATTCCGAGAAGCTAGGTCCTCATTTCTCGAATCCATCTTCACTGGTCACCAGTTTAAGTAGCTCGAGGGAAGCTAGCCCGGATAAAACTGGACCCACGATGCTCTTTGCTAAGCCTCCGTTGGCATCCAAGTACATTACCCCTTGGTTCCAATCTGCTCATTTGAGATCAGCTGCAATCTCCATGGCTCACTTGCCAGTTTTTGCAGCTTGGAATGACACCTGAAAACGCATGAAGTTCCTCGTAGAACATGTGAAAGTTTTGCATGAAACATGATTCCTCAACGAGACTAATGTAAGCCAGGTCTAAGTAGGAATCTCATCATATGTTCTCTTTTTAGGTTTGTCAGGGGAGGAGAAAGGGCTTGGGGCCACCTAGTTTTCTGTCTGTAAGACCCAAGTGTGAGCAACTTTTGTTAAATGGACCTTTTAGCTAACATTTGGGATGAAGATAGAATTGGTACGGGTTGGTGTCAAAATGTAATGATTAAATTCCGTGGAATTTATATTGGGAATATTTTAATATAAATTATTGAACCACTTTTTCTACCTTTATAGGTGCTACTTAAGCACAAAACCAGCTCATATGGTTCCCAATAATGCAAAGAGATCTCACTTTGACCATAAAATCACTTCATTTCTTCCAATCTGTTCCTCTTATCTGCATGACACCATCATTACAATACCTCCTTTTCTTATCTTAGCTTTCCTCAAAGGTTACAGATATTTCCCACTTCATTTCCAAAGAAAAAGAAAAAGGTGGTGGGGGAGGTTCCTGGTTATAGGGCTTTAGTTTGTGTTCTTCGATGGTAAAATTCTTTTACAACTTTTGTAATTCAATTCCACTTGATGTGGATTAAAGAAAGAATTGAGACTCAAAAGTGATTCTGTGTCCTTGTGTGGAAGCTGGAAAACTTTTGTGTTTTTTGTTTTCAAAGGACTAGATAATGCGATGTTCTTCGCTGCAACCTCCCGTGTGCATGCATGTGGGTGGTGTACTAATGCCATCAGTGATCGCGATCTCTGACTAACTTTTTGGTAGATGATAAATCTTCAGGATCTGAAGCCGCAAAAGTTGGCAAATTACGTGCTTTTACGATACAGGAATTGATTGGAAATTGGTTTAATTCGACACTAAATCGAAAACTTATCAGCCGTTGTGCAAGATCATCAGCTGTTTCACGAGGATGTTTTCAGTTTCTTCTCTTAATTTTGACATTCGGTGATCAAAAGCACCGAAATCCACGCTTTTGAAAATAGAGAAGATTGTCAGAGCTTAATCCAAACAAATTCTGTAAAGCTTCGTTGCGGGATTTTCTCAAATGCCCTACAGATTTCAATCACCGAAAAATCCCTACTTTTCAAGGAAAAAGGCCAAAATGTGTGGAACTGAGCACCGGTTTGATTGGACAACGAAAGGGACTCACACATCAAAAGGGGTTTTAACGCTAACAAAACCATGACATTCCAAAACAAAAGGTCGACAAAGGTGTGATCTTTGGTCAAAAAGACTGCAATTTCACGAAGAAAAAGATTGAAAAGCAAATGGGGGGGTTGTTTACATGTTGGATACTTAGGTTTTGGTCAAATTTTTAAAAAAAAATATTTTCTACTTTTCTAACAATCTTCTCACAAAGATAAAGAAAATAATACATTATATGACATATGATTGCCTTGGAATTGGACCGGAAGGTCCGTACTCATTAATTCGTAGCATTATTTCTACACGAGAACTCGTTTATTGAACATGGTCCCAATGTGACTTTACTCTTAGGTAAATAAATAAACCTGACCAAAGATATTTGAGCTGTCCAGTACATGGATACGGGACTGTGACATATAATCGATGGCTTCAAAGAGGAGTCTGTCTCTTACAGGGAGACCTCCAGCAAGTTGGTAACTTTTCGGACCACTTTCTGATTCATCATGGATATGAATATATGATCATCCGTGCTTGTAAGATCCCAAACTCAAAAACGATAATGGCATGCATTAATTGATTGTTGAATAGTGGAAAAAACCTGTCGTTTGTTTCTAAGACCTGGTTGATAAATTTTTAAGATTATTATCATGTGTTCGATGATACAATTACTTAAAATTCCATTCGTTGTCATCAGGTCTCGTCTGTTCTAACTTCATGCAGTTTTCTTTTTGTCCCTCACGCCAACCTGTCTCCTACCTATCAAACACGAATAAACATATGTTTAAACAAGTAAATATCCTCGATATTTTTTTGTGTTGTCTGTTCAAGACAAAACGTTCACATTCAATTAAAGCTTTGATTACATTTGATCGTGTTCACTTCTCATAGGATATTCCCTGTTACTCACCTTTGGTTTTTTTACAGGCTCCATTAATTTTGTTCAGAAAGTCCGGTGGTTATCGATTTACACCATTTTACCTTTGGCAGGCAGTCAAAAAATTCCGAACGAAGAAACGGACTTCTCCTCCAGAGGCTGACAAGACTTGGCCGAAGCATTCGTACACATGCAGACGTTCTTAGCTAGTGATCTTAGCTTGGCGAGAGATTGGAGGGTCAGAGTCTGACCCAGATGTCATCGGAGCCGTCAGATTCAGGGCTGAGGCTTTTCGGACGGGGTCCGGTGGAGACCTGTCAACGTCCCGTATCCAGATTAGAATCTCTGGTCGTCGTAAACTCTCGCTGTTTTGAAATTTGCACTTTTGTTCACGGTAGCTTGATGCAAAAGTAACCTTTTTCATGGTCAATTATTTAAACCAAAATTTTCTGTTCAATATTACCTTGTCTTATTCTGTCTCATGAAATCTTAATTATTTATTTTGCGGAATCCACGCAAGATCTACGCAGGACCTATATAAGGCCCATATAAATAAACGACTGAGATTCATTTGATATAATAAAACACCGTAATATTAGACAGGAGATCTGAACTCCAATTATTTTTACCCGGCAATTTTCCTGAGGTCTGTCTTTCAACGATTTCGGATTCTCAAACCATTTACTTTATATATTCGCAAAAATAATGTTACGAAAATAATAAAAAGAAAAAAGAAAAATACAGTAAAATTAACTTTTATATTACTTTTTCTTAAAAGAATATAAAGATTGTTCTCTCTAGTTGAATGAGTTGAGCAAAACTCTAATGAGCTATACATAAGTATCCTAACTTAGAAACTAAATTATATTGCATCTTTTTAAATAAAACTTTAATTGATAAGATATAATCTATAAAATAATAGAAAAATAGAGTTTACATTGAAATAGAAAGCTAAGGCCTTTATTTTCTAAGATCTCCACTATCTTCAGATGTTAAGTTCTGCTATAACTCTAACTTTTAGTTATCATTACATCATCAAAGATCCCCCTTTAATCTCCATCCGCTGATGATACAGTGTGATATTGTTGAAGTCTACATAACACACTAGTCTAATTTAAGACTCATTACAACAAGTTCGTTAGTCGTAATCTATTCATTCGAGTATGGGTCAAATCCTTAATCTATCAAGCTCTTAACATGAATCGTGTCAATCTCTACAAGATCCGAAATTTTATCAAAATTTATATGAAGTCCGATCTTATTTGCCTATGCTTATTTTAGTATTTTCGCATGCTTCCCTCTGTATATAATCAAGCTAACCTTCCTTTTAAGACATATCATAAAAGTCACTAATAAGAGTTCCGAAATATAAGTATCTAACACTTTCATGCGGCATTTCCACCGCTACGCTGCCCCTCTTTACAGCCATAACCGCCGTAGCCTGAAGTGCCTGTGGTTGTCAAAATAGAATGTAAGCCTATACTATTAGGCCAGCCGGGAAGATAAGAGAGCCGATTCTCATGCATTTTAATGTTTATCCTCTTTTATTTTTTTGACATTATGTTTATACTCTTTTTCTTTTATTTATTTTTATGATGTCTGGTTAATGAATAGTAACTTTTCACGATAGCTTCCAAGCTATTAGATTAAATAGGAAAGCGTCATTAGATTTGACAATGGATACGGAGTACATGCATAAGCCAGTTGTTTAGAGAAATGTGCAACTGATAAGCGACATGGGACGTTTCAGGAAACGCACCAAATCATACAAAGGTAGAAATCTGCGAATGAAAGGAACAGAACTAAATGTAGTTAAAGTGTTGATGTGTGGTCCAGGCTCATTTAAGCAAATGGAAAGACTTTTGTCAGCGATGATCTATTTCCAGCCGCTCACAACCATGTGTGGATGTCCACTGTCTTATCGCTTAGTTGGTGGAGCATTAAGTAGAGCAGCTAAGCCCGAGCAGGTGTACGTGATGCGTGGCAAGGAAATATGGCAATGGATGATTGTACAGGGGACCCCAAAATCGCATCTCAATAGAATTTCCAGTTGAGTATGTTGTTGTTGGGTGATTTTACAGGGTCTGTTTCGTTTTTGGGAGACTTCTTGGTGGCCTGTGGCCTTTTTTTTTTTTTTTTTAATTACATTAGGTATCTTGGCTTAGTCAGATTAATCCTAAGTTCCTACGATCCCACTCCAAAAATCTAGAGGATGTAAATCTAGAATCCCAAAATTTTTCAAGTTCTTACGTAGCTTGTTTAACATCACCTGTCTCCAATATACGGTCAGTATAAGCTTTCAGGTCAGCTTCAAAATGTAACAATAATTAGGGGCAGGGCTCCATAGTCCATACAGGTTTGGAAGATGATGTGATATTGGTTTACTTGAGGCCCTCTGAGAACGTAAACGTTTCAAGCTTTGGGCCGAAAGCAAAAATGCAGGTGAAACGTTTCGTTGCTTGGGTCAATATTAAAGTTATGATTTGATCTGTTAAAATGGTCCAAAGCAAAATAGATTCAATGCTCTTTTGCCTTGGACATAAGGCTGGTTTTGTTTAGTATCAAAAATTAGGAACCGAATCCTCGAAACAAAGCCCAATTATTAGGTATAATTAATGGTTAAAAACTTGTAAATAAACTAATTTTATAAATCATAATAAATTAGTTAGTTTTTATTTAATAATATTTTTAATTAAACTTTAATTTCTTTAATAAATAAGGATAGTATTTTTAATTTTATTAAATATTTATTTTATAATTATTTTATTACGACATAATACTTATTGTTATTTTAAACTTTTCATCTTATCAGTTTACTTGATAGGATTCTTTTAAGGTCCATTTTAGAGTTAAAGATTCTCTTGTGATTTGGCTCTTTATTAATTTTTTTATTATTTGAAATTTGAATTTAACCATTTAAATTTAATTTAATTTCTAAATTGATAGTTTTGAACTTCAAATTCAATTACTTGATTTTTAA
>JANZLF010000002.1:4050522-4063964 GCA_026546835.1 Erythroxylum foetidum
GTATTTAAATTTAATTACTAAAAATTTTGACCATTATAATTTCTTTATTCAATGATAAATATTAAATTTATTTTTGATTTTAAATATTAGACTAAAATATCCAACAATTTAAAACTTTTAACATTAGGAAATTATTTAATAATTATTACTTATTAAAAATAAAAATAATTAATTGATTGGATAAAATATGATGAATTTAATGTTATTATTATTAATAAATATTAATATTAGTTTATGTCAAAATCTTGCTTAGTGGTGTATATTGTTAACAACAGAAGTCTAATTACATTAGTTTTAATAATAAATAAATTAACAATCAAACCAAATTTTACATAAAATCTAAAAATAAAATAAAACTAAAAATTATAATATAAAAACATAATTGAAACATTTATTTATTTATAAAATATTTAATTATTACTTTTTTACGTGTTAAATAAAGAACCGAATATTCATAATAATTCATAAATTATGTGTTTTAAATAAATTATTTGATAAGTCATTAATTTAAAATTAAATAACGTACTTAAGTAAATGACGATGTCTTCAGTTTCAATCAACCGTGTTTTTTTCAATATTGAGACGAGTCATGACTCCCCTGCATGCATTTCAGGAGCTAACTTCACCGTTTGAAACATCGTTTGGACTCGAACATTATTGTTAAAGGACAATTAAAAGGATAAGAACAAATAGGGGTTACGTTCTTAGAGAAAGGAAAGAACCACCTAGTTAAGTTGTAATTTTTTTATATCTCACTTGTATCTTAAACTCCTGGACCTGTAGCCGTTCAGTTATTTTATAAGATAAAAGAGTTATTACATAAATATGCATTGAATACAACTTGTTTTAATCACAAATTTCCATCAAAGTAGGTTTTGCTGGTATTGGTTTTCTTGATTCTTCAAATCCATGGAGGAGTTTATCGTTAAAGCATCCCTCTTGCTGATTGATTTAGCTTTAGCTATACTTCCATTGGCTACACCAGTTTGTATTCATATTCAAAACCAAATGCTTCCACAAGAGCAGCCCTTAAATCTGCATTGATATTGCTCTCTTTCGTCTGCAGCATGGGACAAATCGATTGCACCAGTGGGCGGAGATGAACTCATGATGTGTTGGAAGAAAAATACTTTTTGTCCAGTCTCCTGCACCTTGACAGCACCTCCTAATAGACAACTTACCTTATATCCGGCTCAGTATCTTGTCCATTCCTTGATCATGTGCCAGAATTATTTTCACTGTTACTTTGTGGCAGCAGAAGGTGGTCTTTTCTTGTGGAATGCTCATACAAATTCTTACGAGAATCCGCCGATTGGATGGTCAAGTTAATGGAGTGAGCTGATCAGATCCCAGTATAAGTTCATTACTGTACCCGACTAATAATATGGTTGTAGCTGTTAGTTATTTTGCTTAGTTGATAATTATTAGGTTTGTTTCAACCTTAATAAAATCCCTATTATTAAGGGATGTTCTGTTAGCTAGTTCCGTAGAGATTGTTGGGATACTCCAACGGGTAGTTTGTTTTGTTTTTTGCTTGTAAGGCTATTTAAGCCAGATTCCCCTTTCAATGAATTGAACCCTTTCGAATAACATTCTGATTTACTTGTTTTTTTATATCTGGTATCAGAGCTTCTACCGAAGCTAGAAGTAGCAACTTCTGAGACCTATAGCTATACAGAATGACAACAGAGAGTACCTTTGTCCAGCCTTCTGTACCAAAGTTCGATGGATACTATGATCACTGGGCAATGCTCATGGAGAACTTTCTGAGATCAAAGGAGTACTGGAATCTGGTGGAGAATGGAGTCCCTACAACAGTTGCGGGTATGACTGAAGCACAACAGAAGCAGGTTGATGATCAAAAGCTGAAGGACTTGAAAGCAAAAAATTATCTCTTTCAAGCTCTTGATCGCTCAGTCCTAGAAACCATTCTCAAGAAAGACACTGCCAAGGATATATGGGATTCAATGAAGCAAAAGTACCAAGGCAGTACCCGGGTGAAGCGTGCGCAGCTGCAAGCTCTTCGCAAAGAGTTTGAAGTTCTCCAGATGAAGCAAGGAGAAACTGTAAGTGAATATTTTGGCCGCACTCTTACTATTGCAAATAAGTTAAAAGCAAATGGTGAAGATAAAGGGAACATAGGTGTTGTAGAAAAGATTCTAAGATCTATGACACCTAAATTCAATTATGTGGTATGCTCTATTGAAGAATCTAACGATACAAGCACTATGACTATTGATGAGCTGCAAAGTAGTCTACTTGTGCATGAACAACGCATGGGATCTCAAATTGAGGAAGAGCAGGCCTTGAAGGTTTCTTCTGGAGTAAATTTTGGCGGTAGAGGTGGAGGTTCTGGAAGAAGAGGCCGGGGTCGAGGTAGAGGGAGACTTGACAAAGCTACTGTGGAATGTTATAACTGTCACGGGCTTGGACACTTTCAATGGGAATGCCCAAAGGAAAAGAAGGAAGCTAACTACACAGAAGCTGAGGGAGATATGCTGTTGATGGCCCTCCTTGAAACCAACAGTGAAGGTGGTGATGTCTGGTACCTCGACTCAGGTTGTAGCAACCACATGTGCGGTAAAAGAGACTATTTCTTTGATTTTGACAATAGTTTCAGAGACTCAGTAAAGCTGGGCAACAATGTAAGCTTAAGTGTAGAAGGCAAAGGCAACATCAGGCTGCAAGTGAAGGAAAGAGTCCAAATAATCACAGGTGTGTACTATGTACCTGATCTGAAAAATAATTTGCTAAGTGTTGGTCAGTTGCAGGAGAAGGGACTGGCAATACTCTTTCAACGAGGTCAGTGCAGATTGTATCATCCTGACAAAGGATTGATCTTAGAAACAACCATGGCTTCTAATCGAATGTTCGTTTTGCAAGCAAAATCTTGTCCTATCACTTCAGCATGTTTCAACGCTGTTACTGAAGATGTGGTCCAGCTCTGGCACAGCAGATTTGGACATCTAAACTACAAAGGCTTGCAAACCCTTCAGCACAAGGACATGGTACGTGATTTACCACAGCTGCATCCACCCTCAAAACTGTGCAAGGAATGTTTGACAGGGAAGCAGCAACGTAACTCCTTTCCTAAGCAAAGTAATTGGAGGGCGTCTCAGAAATTGGAGCTTGTTCATTCCGACATATGTGGGCCAATCAAACCCACATCTAATAGTAAGAAAAGGTACGTACTCACCTTCATTGATGATTTTAGCAGGAAGTTATGGATTTACTTTCTAACTGAAAAGTCTGAGGCGTATGAGTTCTTTAAGAAATTCAAAACATGTGTTGAGAAGGAGTCCAATTGCTCTATTAAGGCTCTACGCACAGATAGAGGAGGAGAATTCACGTCAAAGGAATTCACTGAGTTCTGTGAAAAGAATGGCATCAAACGTCAGTTAACAGCAGTGTACAGTCCTCAGCAGAACGGATTTGCCGAAAGAAAAAACAGAACAATCATGAATCTTGTCCGCAGCACTTTGTTGGAGAAGAAGGTTCCCAAAACATTCTGGCCAGAAGCAGTAAATTGGATAGCACATGTTCTGAACAGAAGTTCTACACTCGCAGTAAAGGACATGACACCAGAGGAAGCTTGGACTGGCAGTAAACCCTCAGTTAAGTACTTTCGAGTTTTTGGTTGTATTTCCCATGCTCATGTACCTGACAAGTTACGTTCTAAGCTAGATGATAAAAGTGTTTGCTGTGTTTTATTGGGAGTCAGTGAAGAATCAAAAGCATACAGGCTTTATGATCCAATTTCGAATAGAATTATCATCAGCAGGGATGTCAGGTTCGAAGAAGATAAGAGCTGGGATTGGGACAAGAAATATGAAGCAGCATCTGATGTTGATCTTGAATGGAGTGATACTGGGGAAGCAGAAGCTGAGATTGAACCAACAAATGCTGATGCTGTCACTGACGAAAATGCAACCCGGGATGAACCGACAGACGCTAATGTTGTTACTGATGAAATTCAGTCTCCAGAATCTTCATCAGCAGCAACACAAAGAAGGTTTAGAGGACCGCCTACTTGGATGCAAGACTATGTGACTGGAAGTGATTTGTCAGAGGACGAAACAAATATTGCAGAGATGGTCATGTTTACTGCAGTTAATTCTGATCCTTTGAAATTTGAAGAAGCAGTGAAGGAAGAAAAATGGAGGCATGCCATGGATGTCGAAATTGAAGCTATAGAAAGAAATACCACATGGGAATTAGTGGAACTGCCAGTAGGATGCAAGAGTATTGGAGTGAAATGGGTCTATAAGACCAAATTCGATGAGAATGGCGAGATAAGCAAGCATAAAGCACGGCTGGTGGTGAAAGGATATGCTCAACAAGAAGGAGTCGATTACACGGAAGTTTTTGCACCAGTGGCAAGGATGGAAACGATCAGGCTGATCATAGCTTTTGCTGCACACAAAAGTTGGCCTCTCTACCAACTTGATGTAAAGTCGGCATTTTTACATGGAGAATTGCAAGAACAGGTGTTTGTTGACCAGCCCAAGGGATATGAAAAGGAAGGAGCAGAGCAGAAAGTGTATAGGTTGAAAAAGGCACTGTATGGTTTGAAACAAGCACCACGTGCTTGGTACAGCAAAATTGAATCATACTTCATGAAGGCAGGTTTTGACAAATGTGACTATGAGCCAACGTTGTTTGTCAAGAAAGGGCAAGATGGAAAATTATTAATTGTTAGCCTATATGTTGATGATCTTGTGTTTACAGGAAATGATGAATCTATGATTACAGATTTTAGAAGCTCAATGCAGAGTGAATTTGATATGACAGACCTTGGAAAAATGAAATACTTTCTCGGTCTAGAAGTCAGTCAAGGAGATGAAGGAACTTTTGTGAGGCAAAAGAAATTCGCCTCAGAGATGTTGCGAAAATTTGGAATGGAGAATAGCAACACTGTTCGCAGTCCAATGGTTGCAGGCACAAAACTCACGTTGGATGAAGAAGGAGAAAAGGTAGACAAGACTTACTTCAAGCAAATTGTTGGCAGTCTTATGTATCTCACTGCTACTCGACCAGACATTGTGTTTGCAGTAAGTCTCATTAGTAGATATATGGAGAATCCTACTGAGTCACATCTTCAAGCTGCTAAAAGAATACTGCGTTATGTAAAGGGGACTGTTGACTTTGGGATTTTCTATAATAAGGAAGGAAGTGATGAACTCAATGCATACACTGACAGTGATTATGCGGGAGATCTCGATGGAAGGAGAAGTACATCAGGATATGTGTTTTGTTATGGCACTAGTGCGGTGTCATGGTCCTCTAAGAAACAGCCGGTTGTAAGTCTATCAACGACAGAAGCTGAATTCATTGCAGCTGCATATTGTGCTTGTCAGGCAGTATGGATGAAAAGAGTGCTGCAAATTTTCGATCCTAACCAGCAAGAAACTACCACTATCTTCTGTGATAATAGTTCCAGTATCAAGTTATCAAAAAATCCAGTGATGCACGGACGCAGCAAGCACATTGACGTGCGTTTTCATTTTCTGCGTGAGTTATCAAGAGCAGGGACTGTTAAATTAGTTTATTGTTCCACAAAGTATCAGTTAGCTGACATAATGACAAAGCCCCTCAAGTATGAAGATTTTCTTAAACAACGTGATGGTCTGAGAGTGTGTGACAAGTCTGTTGTAAACTGATTTTTCTATTGGAATTCAGTTTAAGGGAGGAATTGTTAGTTATTTGCTTATTTGATATTTATTGGGTTTGTTTCAACGTTAATAAAATCCCTATTATTAAGGGATGCTCTGTTATCTAGTTCCGTAGAAATAGTTGGGATACTCCAACGGGTAGTTTGTTTTGTTTTTGCTTGTAAGACTATTTAAGCCAGACTCCTCGTTCAATGAAAAGATGTCTTTCGAATAACATCTTGATTTACTTGTTTTTACATCATCTACTTTTATTCTCCATAAACATCATAAAGAAAGTCACAATATTTTAAAATCTATTTTTTTTCTCATTTCATTTCTTAAAATCGAATATCTATAATGTATCTTTCAACATCTATACTAATACAGCATCGTTGTCTAATACAAAAATGTGTTATATGAAAGAGAGATACATAAAATATATCAAATTTGTCCTTGTCCAGCTAACTAACTTTTGAACCATCCTTTCTTATCCCAAAAAGCAAACGTTTCAGTAATTAATATCATCTCTTCGTCTTAATATATATATATAATTGGTTAGTTTTGGGTGACTTTTTGAACCATCTAATATCTATCTATGATGTGATTCCTCAGTAACTGGAATACATAATTGTGGCCTCTACTTTCTCGGAAGTAGTGAGGCAAAAAGCTTTGTGTAAAAGTAGGCAGGCAAGAGGCATGGGAATGGAGATGTTAAGCTTTGTGTTATGTTTTAATCTTTTCTTCTTAAAGAGCTAAGCCAGTTAACTAAATAAGTTAGTGTGAGTAGTTTAGCACTCTCATCCCTTAATCAGAGGTCTTGAGTTTAAGTCTTAGGAGTGAAAAAATCTGTTTAGTCAATACTTTACTCCTTACAGACTGATCCGATATAAATGAGGATTAATTTAAAAATGACTGACTTGAAGATACCTTCTCATAAATTAAGACCCTTTTAAAACATAGCCAAGCCAGCTGAGTACTGTGTTGTGAGATGAGATTCTTCTTTTTTCTTTTTCATTTTAGGTATAGACCCATCATTGCTAATTTAGGCAGGACCACATCTCGTGAACCTAAAGATTGGCCCGCGATCGACCTTGGCACATGCCACGCGCGTGATCGCCCTGACTTGCTTTTTGGTTTAACTTATCTTGATTGCTTGTAAAGTTTATGATTATCATTTGTCATGCCGAGGATGAAACACATAAGAGTAGCTAACTGGTTTTATATTCGGTTGATTAAAGTAAAAAATTTAAATTAGGTAATTCTTCAGTATGGGATATTTTAATAATAATATTCATATTATATCTTCGGTAATTATTATTATTATTGAATTTCTTATTAATTTCAGTTTTATCATTATTGTTATTATTATTTTATTATTTACATTTTGCATTTATATATTTATTATGTATTTTGTTCGTATTATTATTATTAATTGTGATTTATTATTCTTACTTTCTTTTACTTATTTATTCTGTTAATTTGCAACACTATTTTTTTGTCACATCTGCATGTAGGTTTATCGAAAACAACTTCTCTATTATATAAAAATAAGACTGTGTATTATTAGACTTTCTCAGAGCCTATTTCAATATAAAACTTCAAACTGGATGTGACGACGATCCTCCCTTCTACATGGATAAAAAAGAAATAAAATTTTATAGATAAATTTTAAAACACAATTTTAATAAAGATCTTCCAAATAATAAATACTCAAGACTCAACAGCCAATATGGCCCCATATTTTTAATCGTGCTCTGGAAGAACTATTGTCTGAGCACGCACATTGACTAGTTTGGTGTACCATTCCCAAATCTATAACATATCAACATACAAATTTTGACTCTGCACTTCTTCTCCCTTCACAGAGCGGGTCCCACTGACTTTGTACATGATATCAAGCCCTTTCAAACTCATCATCAAAGCCTATTTGGACATCTTACGGTCTTGAATTCCCCTTCTAAAATAGGACGTCCTACACTGGATCATAATCTTGGAAGCAAAATTGAGCCGTTAATCGGGGAAAAGTTGAAATATTCCAGCAAGATCACAACCAGACATGTTGTTGACCAAATATAAATTTGGTTTGACCAGGTAGGCACTGCACCGATCTACAGCTGGAAATATTGTGTCAGGAAAGTAATATTTGATTGATTAGATTCCATTATTCCTTCTGTTTAATATTTTCACAAAACATTTTAGAGAGGCCATCTAATCTAACGATCAGGGAATTTCTGTCAGTTGTCTAATCACAGCCATTCAATTGTCCTACTAGGAAAGGGATGTGTGAGGTGAGCATGTGGAACCCACGATTGCATTATTTTTGGGAAGAATGATTTAGTGGGGCCATGCATATCGATCCGATGGAGAGGGTTGTTCATGGAAGATGATGGACCTGAGGTTCACAATAATGGCACTACTACTAAAAAAAAATGAATATGCGGTGTGACAACGAGGGGTGGATTAATTGGTCTAAATTTTTTACTTAATACTCTCTTTTTAAAGGAGATCTTAAATTCGAATCACTCCAAATGAGAGAAAATAGACATGTTTTTATTGATAATCCTTTAATTCTTTGGGCAAAACTCATTGATCAGATCAATTACAGACGCCTCGCTTTTAGTGACAGTGTAAGAGTTGGAGCTACTACAGAACCTGAGGGCTGATGGAACCTGATGCTGAACAGGAAGAGCCAGTGATCAATCATCAAGCTGAATAATTTAGAGTATGTGAAGACTCCTTGTGCGTAGAAATGTACAGGCTACATAAGAACCTGAGGGATCTTGAAATTCTAGATTTACATCCTCTAAATTCTTAGAATGAGATCGTAGGAGTTTAGGATTAATCTGACTAAGTCAAGATGCTTAATAAAAAAAAAAAAAGTAGCGGGGTGTTTGGGTAAGTTGGCACTGACGAAAAATGGGTGTGTAACAGCAAAGAGAGAGAGAGTGTGTAGTTGGCAAGTGTGTCAGTTGAAAAAAAATAATAAAAAGAAATGGAAAGTAGATTATGTCAAAGAAGAGAAGCAAAGCAAAGCAAAGCTTGGGGTTGAAGAGAAGAACAAGAACCTCCCCAAAATGTTATAAAAGTTGAGAAAACAATTTAAAAATCTCCAAAAAAAGTGGAAAGGGAGAAAATTACAGGACGTAAAGTGATTAGGTTCTGTAATAATTTAGGAACAAGGGCAGTTGGGGGAGGGGGTCAGAGTAGTTAGTTTGTCTTTTAAAATCATACTAACTTGGTTGCTTGAGCAGGTAAGCAAAAGAGCAATCCCTCTCTCTGTCTCTGCTTTAGGTCCAGTATTTGTGTGTGTGTTTTTTTTTCTGAGCGGCTCTCTAGGTTCGTAGGTATCTATCTCCATTGTCTGTGATCTAATCTACTAAAGTTGGAACTTGATGCCTATTCTGCTGTTTGTGGAAGTATTCCTTTTGTGAACTTGGTTTTTTTCTCGCACAAGTTTAAGCTGGCATTTGCCATTTGATGCTCTTCCGAGTACTATTGCTCACCCTTTTTCAAGAGATTGTGACTGGAGCTCTGTCAGATTTCAGTTTTCCATAATTGACCTAGAATTTGACACCTTTTGGCCTTTTTCTGAACACCCATCTGAGAATATCTGAAAAGAAGCCTAAACAGCTTCCTTTTTCCTAGTTACTGGAATGTTGGGTGTTTGATTCAATACTTCAACCACTAGTCCTTTCCTTGCTGGGATTTCTCCGGCCCACCATTTGCTTGCTTTCTTCCCTGTTGCTCGGAGGTTGTAACAGTATCAAATTCCAATAACGTTGGTGTTGATCGGTTAGAGCTTGCAAGTTTTTAGTTCTCGTACAAGAAAAAGTGATAAAGCGAATCTGCTTTTTCTTCGTTGAGCTGTTGTTAGCTAATGAACGTATCTGCCTGAGTATGCTTTATGCTCTGAAAGGTTCACTTTTTTGTATGTAGCAAGCATTTCCAATTTTCCATCATGTCCTTGCATGTTCTACTTGATCCTAGGGTTTCTGAAAGATGAGGTAAATAGCTGATATCGATTAGATCTCTGCTTCACAATCTGCACCTATCTTTTTCACTTTGCGTCCATGGGATGCTTCTATGAGTTGTTCTTTTTACTTTAGAACCTTTAGCACCCTCTCTCAGTTCTATAAAGCTGTCGACATTACTTGTTCTTTGTTGAGTCCTGCAAGATATCACTGCCTAATTTTGGTCAAATCGACTTTTTCTTTAACCTAGTTCCTTTTGTCCATTGTCACATTCGGTCTTATTCCTGTATAGGCTAGTTTCTCAACATTTGGGGTGGGTTAGTTGAATCTAGAAAATGGGTAGTGTTGGTGGTAACAATGATGATATGGGATTTCAAAGGGGAGATGAACACATTATCAATTGCTCATCATCGGGAATGGGTACAAATCCATACTTTGCTCCAGGTTGGGATCCTCAAGTTGTTTCACTTGGTCAGCACGATAACCTTGGAGGTTCGGCAATACTTTCTCAAAGTGAATTCACAAATTCTCCTTACTCTATTTTAGTTGAAAGCCAAGGAATAAACAACAATGCTCATCTTGTAAACTATCCATCTGATTCAACCTTTGTTGAAATGGTGCCAAAACTTCCTTGCTTTGGAAGTGGGAACTTCTCTGATATGGTTGGTTCCTATGGTCTAAGTGGGTCTGGTCAGATTGCCAGTAGTATATGCCCTCCAAATTACGCCCTTAACAAGGAAACGAGTACCCGGCGTCATGGTGATCTCCAGCTATTGGAAGAAGCTGCTTCAATTGTGAATAAAAGGAAACGAGTTCGGGAGTCCAATTCTCATTTTGATCCCAACAAGGTACATCTGGATTATGTTTATCAGGTTCTGATTAATTTGTCATAGAAATTGTAGCTGTTGGTCAGTGTAAAGTTTTCTCCCTGAAACTGGTGTGGAATTGGTTGTAGAATGGTGGTGAGTTGCAAAAGGACACTGCAAGGGAGAGTTGTGATGTATCCACAGAACAGGATGAGGAGAAGCCAAAAAATGAACATTACACTGATACACGTGCACGGGGAAAAGAGGCAATAAAGCAGTCTAAGGATGATTCTAACAGTGGAGAAGCTCCACCTAAAGAGAACTACATTCACGTTAGAGCAAGGAGGGGTCAGGCAACCAACAGTCACAGTCTTGCAGAGAGGGTACATCTACAGATGCAATTTATAAACTATTGATAACGGCTCGGTTTCCGTTAATTTGAGGTTAGAATGTTTCATTGCAGATGAGGAGAGAAAAGATCAGTGAGAGAATGAGATTGCTTCAAGACCTTGTTCCAGGATGCAATAAGGTACTTTTGGAGGTCTAATGTCTGAATGAAATGTTTTTGTATCAAATGAATAGAATATGTGCTGACACTGTCTGAGTTTGCTCGTTTTATAAGATCACTGGGAAGGCAGTAATGCTTGATGAGATTATCAACTATGTGCAGTCGTTGCAACAGCAGGTTGAGGTATGCTATTTTGGTGCTTCAATCAAAATTCCAATAGTTAAGCTGATAACATGTTTTGAATGTAAATTAAGAGTAAGTTCCTAACAAAATGAATATATTCCTGTTGCAGTTTCTGTCTATGAAACTTGCCACTGTCAATCCGGAGCTGAACTTTGATTTTGAGAGGCTTCTATCCAGAGATGTAAGTTAAAATTTGATGGCTGCAGAATAGACGACATTTTCCTGTGTCTAATGTTTGTTTTTGTTTTATCCATGTTCTTGCCTTGCCTTGCCTCATGTCTAGATGCTTCATCCACGAAGTGGTAATTCATCCTTTTCGGGATTTAGTCCG
Organism: Erythroxylum foetidum; assembly: GCA_026546835.1. Taxonomy (NCBI): domain Eukaryota; kingdom Viridiplantae; phylum Streptophyta; class Magnoliopsida; order Malpighiales; family Erythroxylaceae; genus Erythroxylum; species Erythroxylum foetidum. Next base: position 4,061,973 of record JANZLF010000002.1, read on the forward strand.
ATGTTGAACTCTAATCCTTATTCTCAAGGAGTTTGTCAACCGAACATAACTGTTATTCCAAACACAAATTTGCAGTTCCCTTCTATGCCTCAAGTAAGTAAAGACCTTCGTAGCAGACTTCCTGTGTCCGCATCTTGTATATGTGATGCTCAATTCAGGTTATCTTTTATTATTATACAGAATGCATCAGACAATGAGCTACAAAACCTTTTCCAAATGGGATTTAATTCAGCCTCTGCCATTAACAGCTTGGGACCAAATGGTATTGTAGCAAAGGCCCTTACACAGGAATCTTGTCATTTTCTTTTTCCCTGTTCTTCACCTTCACTGTTCACGATCTCTGCAGGGCAATTGAAGCCTGAGGCCTAGCTTGTGGTTATGGAGGAGAAGAGAAATGGCTTTAGTTCCTTCAAACAAAGAACTCAGGATTTTGTGACGTTAAAGCCATTAAGAAAAAAAAGGGGTTAACCTGTTTGGTAGTATAGGTTTTTTGTTTACCTCCTAACTCTGATTGTTCTTCGAATTTTTAGCCGAAGAAGATGCCTTGTTAGAATCTCTTATACATGTAAATTTTCTTAGACAAAACTTATCATCTTCCTCTGTTAAGTTATTGGCTATTGAAATTACAAACGGTTCGAATGATGATTTGAGATTCATTTCTATTGAAATTCTGTTTTTGAGTTTATATTTTGTTTGTGTTTGTGATAAAAATTGTCGATTGTGCTATCAACTGAAATTTCCATAGCAAAAGTGTATTATATAAAATATTAAATATATTGAATATTATCCAATTAATTAAAAAATTCGCCATAAATTATGAACTTACCATTTTTCAATTAAGTTTTTAAATAAAATTTATTAATTAATAAGTGATTATAAATTAAAATTAATTAATTAATTTTTATTTAATAGTTTTTTTAATTAAACTTTAAATTCTTCTATAAGTAAATACCAATTTTTCAATCACATTTTAAATATATTCAATCTTTAGCTAGTTTTATATCGATTGAATCTATTAGAATTTAAACTTTTTAGCTTACAGGTTTAATTAGAAATGTTAATAAACCATGGCCTGACTCGACTGCGGGTTGACTAGCCCGTGGACTTATAGCTACAGGCGAGTCATTGACCTGACCTGTCATTTTTTTATAGAAAAATTTCAAAAATAATGTTGTTTTAAAAGTAACGGTGCATGATTCACCTATTATTCACTACATAGAGTCCATGTCTTTATGAATCAAAAGGGCTTTTATTCAAGACTGTAGTGAGGTTTAGGTTAAGGTGAGGTAAAAAGAACAAAAGGATACGCACAAGCATTCACAAAGTACTAAGTGACGTGGAACAATCAAAAAGAATTTCTGAAATGTACAGACAGAAATACGGGACTACAACTACTCATCACTATCAAACACGACTGTTTTGATTTGTTTCTCTTCTTTTTTTTAATCTCTTTTTTTCTTTTTTTCTTCTTTTCTTTTTTTCTTTTTTTTTGTTCGTTTTTTTGGTAACAATAAACATAAAAGAAGATAGTAGTAACAAAAATCAACAACAACGGAGTAAATGTACCTCTAAAACATTTCAGAATAGCGTATAAAAGAAAAGTCCATAAGTCAAGGAATCAAATACTTAGTACTTTATTCAACTTGTGAAAGGGTAAGGCTAAAAGTTTTCAAGTTTCAATGTAAAGTGATTAATAAGAAAACAAAAAGGTTAAAGGCTCAAAGGAGGTAACAAGGCGAAAAATGATTTAGTGGGTTATTTAAGCTAAAGATTAAAAATAAAGAAGGCCTTTATCATGTCCATAAAGCATGTAACTAGCATTATCAAACAGATTCAGAGCAAGTTCTGAAGGTAATCCACATAGGAAAGCATCACACATGACAAAGAAAATAAATGACTATGAGATGCAGTCATGTGGCTCAAAACCTCACAAATGTTTAAATGAAAATCCATCAAAATTTTATACATTGCCTCATCACTCAGCATCAGTTA
>JANZLF010000002.1:4085269-4102383 GCA_026546835.1 Erythroxylum foetidum
CGGAGGAGCTGATCGGGATACAACCCCCGACGTGCCTTCTTTGTTTTGCAGGGACCTTCACGTCGAAGTTACTACAGAAAGCAGCCAATTTCATAGATCCAAACGGCAACGTTCAGTTCTGCCAGAATCCGGCAGAACCACTATATAAACAAAATTTTAAATACAACGAACTGGATATTGAACTGGTTTATGCTATTTTTGGTCGATTGTTTCAATTCATATTTTAAAAATTGGTTCTTTATGTTAAAAGTTTGCTCTTAAGCTCTTCTTCGACATCATAATGGCCTATTAATTAATGTAGTTTGTATGATATGAAGTTTTGTTAGACTATGTTTGGTTGGAAGTTTATTAATGTAACGGAATAGAATGTAATATTATTCCATCATTTGGGATGAATTTTTATAATGGAATGAAATGAAAGAGGAGGGTTTCATATTACATTTCATTTCATCCTCCTAAACAGTAAAAATAAGAAACCTCTAATTTGGGAGGTTTAGGATGAATGTAAAATGATAAACAATTTTTCACTATATGATATTATAAACCTTCTTCCAAATAACATTTCACTATATTAAATTATAAACCATTTCATCCCTCCCAAACAACAATTTTCTAATATTACATTTATTTACATTCTATTTTATTATAAATCATTCTATTTCATTCCATTCTATTAAAAACTGTACGTCTAATCAAACATATTCTTAGGTTCACGCAACATGTTTTTTGGAATTTGATTATACCACCTTGCAATATATACATAAGTTTGGGAGAATTGTGGTGGATTCTTTTTCAACTCACCTATGGTCTTAAGATCGACTCGAGCCTCTAATCCCCACCATAGGGGGAATAAGTAGTTTTCTTGGATGCTTTTGCTTTTCTTTGACTTAATCTTTGAGGCATATATCATGGTCCCAACAAAATGTTGCTTTCGAGGCTGTAACTTGGCCACATTTTGATTTTTGTTCAAGTATATAACGATAAGTCTCCTCTTTAACGAGGATTGGTAAATTCTATTTAATTTATATTTTATTACATTTCAAATTTTGTCTAATCATCTATTTGAATTTTTTAATTAATACCAAAATTTCTTATCACAATTTGAATTTATATTTTTAAAAATATTTAGATTCTCTTAGAAATATGATTGACAATTGAATTAGACTTTACTCAATAATAAATAATATAATCTTAAATTTAAGAATGTCAACTTAAAACTTAATTAAATTTTAGAAATTCTAAGTCAAAATAAACACTCATAACATATTGAACTGGTATTACATTTTTTAAAGGATCGAGTCAGAGGTGGCCTAGCCTTAACTCGACCAATTCGCTATTTGTAGGATTTACTCCAATAATTGGAATAATTTTGGAAGGCAATTTAACATCAATATAGAATCATAGTTTTGCTTGGATAGAAGTAAAAAAATTAATGTATCTAGTGCATAAGGCTCTCCTTTTGCAAGAGGTTAGGGAAGGTCATCGATGTACGCGGTCTTTCTCTTGTAGTTTTTATAAAAAGATTGTTTAAATAATTCAAAGGATTAGCTTTTATTAGTTGTTCAAAGGCTTCTGTTAGAAAGGTTTTCTTATTTAAATAATTCAAAGGATTAGCTTTTATTAGTTGTTCAAAGGCTTCTGTTAGAAAGGTTTTCTTAGGCAACGAAGTTATCCGCAAGTCACGCCTACTCCTTTGCACGAAAATCTTACTTAAGTCCGTTTCAGGAAGACTCAACCTTCTCATGTAATCATTGACCAACATGATTCTTCCCAAACGCCTTATGACCCTCACAGTGTTTAACTTTCACACTCGCAAGAAACTACGAAAGCAATAGAATATTCAAAGGCAACGATAAAGCAAGAAAGAGATACAACAATAATATCAACCTTTATTACTTCCTCAAAATGATTGTGACATAATTGTGCATTTCTAATGTTTTGTATTTTGGTTTACCAATAAAAAGAATTGATGGATTACAATTAGAAATTTGGAGTTTATTTGTCACAATTGGAAGATTGATAGATTAATATGTACATGTAGCCTAGGAAAAATTTCAAGTAGCAAGATAAGTTGACATATGAAAATTTAAGATGACTAAGCTTATAAAATGAGACACAAATTGGTTGGAGAATTAAGTGACAAATGGTTTAGGAATTAAGTGACATTTGACAACCAAAAAGGAGGACATGTATCTTACTTAATTACATGACAAGTGTCCTTTAAGAAAGAACACTCATCTTACACCATATGACTTAAAACATTGCATGGTCATCTTCTTTGCTATTTCTACCATATACTCTCTCCTTCACCTCCCTCTCATTGCCAAAACCCACCTATAACTCACATTTTTGAGTTTCTATCTTAGTTTTGTACATCACCACCCAAAACTCATGCAAAATCCTTCATAAAGATAGCTATAGAGGTAAAACATTGTGACATATACTATTGTCTTCATTTTCTGGTCATGGCTGAACCATCACACCCCCTCAATATTCTTGAAATGTTCTTGCATGTGAGACTAAGCAGGCTTGATATTTGAGGTGGCATTCAAGCTAATCAAGTAAGTGAAATATTGACCTATTGTAGTATATGTTAGCAAAATTTTTATTATGGCTAATTAGGGATGGATTGAATGTGGTATTGGTGTTGAAGATGTGTTGAAAAATGAAGAATGAATGTGTACTTTTCTATTCTGTTTTTGCATATACGAAAATAGTAATTTATGGGATATTGTATGGATGATTTAAGTATAATTGATGACGAATTCATGCTAAAGATAGGTATTATTAAGATGTTTTCGAATCTGAAAAATTAGAGCTGTAGTTGTGTTTGTAAAAAGTGATTATTAATGACATAAGTGAGCGTAATTTTGTAAGCCTTAATATAACCAATATGAAAGTTAAATTAACTTGAAATGAAGTAACCTTAAAGGACATGAAATCTGAAAATTTTCAGGCGTTAGGGATGTCTCTAAACTTGTAAAATTCGTGAAATATTGAAGGTAGTAAAGTTACACAAATTAGTGATGGTCATGACAAATTCTAGAATTTTAATTTCAACCTTGAGTATATCAAACCAGCTGAGAAAAATCACTCTAAATTGGTATATTTGAACTTGATTGAGGCTAGGAATGAGCATAAATTGTTACTTCATTAATTGGTTAAGAGCTTGATAAGTTTATGTAGTTAATTGATGTCATAACCTAAAGAATGGACTGTTTTGATATGGTTATGCTCAAAGTTGAAAATTATGATTTGTTAAAGGAATAAATGAGTTCTTTTAATGCAAACATGATCTTAAGGACATGAGTAATGTGTATACATTAGGTGCTTATGAATGAGAATTGGGTAAATGTATGAATATATATTGCTGGAAAAAGTTTGGTGAATGTATAAATCTAGCTTGCTAAAATTCCAGATTTAAATTAACAATCGTGTGTGCATTATAGGAGTCTTTTTTATTATGAATATGTACACGGATAAGTGTAATGTATGGTTAATGAATTTGGAGTAAATCAAGTTTACCTAAATGTATAAAGATGATTGCAAAATTATAGTATACAAGCTATAATGTTCAAATAGTCTTAGGTTGTACAAGCACAAATTGAATAGTCAAGATCTATATATAAGAATATATACCCGGAAAGCCAATTAAACATGCATTGAAACATGATACATATACATTTGCATGATTGTATATTCATATGATTAAACAAATTAGTGATTTGTGAACTATCTGTGTATGTATTACATGGCGGTAGACACGCGAGGTGATCGTCAACATCCAGACATTACCGGAACATCAAGGCAATAGCATTTCAGGAGTGTACTGTGAGTCAACTTAGATGTGTAAACTCACTTATATATGCTTCTGTATGAATTGTATGTTTAATATGAAATGTGTGTACAATTGATTGATAAATGTTGGACTTAGGTCCGAGGAGTTAGTTATATGGCATAAGCACACCAAAATGAAAGGTAATGAAAACATAGTCTATGAAATGATGCATCTCATTATATTGAAATGCGTGATCAAATAAAATAGTTGTGACTAAAGTGATGATGCGCAAAAAAGAGCTTTGAGCTTAGAATTATGAAAAAAGAGTCTCATGCTTCAATAACATGAACTCGGTATCCACAATGGATACAGGTCAGCCATGAACTCGATACCTACAACGGGTACAGGACAACAAATTGTGTTGATAGGCAATTGGTCACAATAAAGCAAAATGAAAATGAAAACATATGAGCATTTACATATGCATCCCTACATGCATCATATGATTGAATTGAAATGATTTATTGAATTGCTTTAAAATAGTGAAATACAACTGAAGTCAATGGATAATGTGATGTGATATGCAATATTAACTTATGTGATGTACTTGTTGAAGTATGATAAATTGTAATATAACTTGTCTTTATGATTTGACAGTGAGAGTGCATCAATGATGGTTCACTCACTGAATTCGCAAACTCATTAAAATTGTATCATTGTTTTTCAGGTTTAGGGGAGTTCTAGCTACTAAACGATCTAGTAGAAGTTAATACTTACATTTTGGGGACAGAAATGGCTCAAAGTTCTGATTAGTTGAATCTATGGGGTCTGGTTAGAGTCTTTTGCATTAGCATCCCATATCATATTACACATTTTCATACTAAGATTAAACTCTCAACTGTTGTATATTATAAATGTAGATTCTGAATTATAATCACATACGTGACTTTATATGTTTGTGAAAGAAATGGGAAGAAATGAATGATTTGAATGCTTATGATATGTTTGACTATTTGGATTGAGTTAATTTGATTGTCCTAATGTATCATTTTAGTAGAGTATATTCTTTAATATTCTCTAGTATGTTTAGACTTATGCTCTATGGGAGTGGTATGTTACACACCACGTGGTTCTTATCAATCTCTCATATGGAAGCGAGATAGGTCTCTATACCTTTCTTCAATCATTTCTCAATGTTTATGGTCGATATATAAGTTATTACCATTGTATCATCTGTCATTCCACCACCGGATCTACAACAATTAACAAAGAATGAAATTTTCTTGTGTATGATCATCATACCTTCTAAACTTGGATACAACACCGCTTTTGCTGCTTTTAAGAAATTGATCCATAATATTAACTCAAAATCTTCAAGTGGTATGATTGTGCAATTAAAGTTGGCACGCCAATTCCTTATGCTCATTAGGACATTGTAAATAGCTCCTACCATCGCTTGTGCTTTACTCGTAGGAGTTTTTATCCTTGTTAGGGTCTTCTACACCTTGACCCCAACTTATGCACCATCTTTTCCATTATGAAAGAGTGTGTCACACTAGTATTTATCATCACCATTATCTCCTTCCCATTGACTTGTATTCCTACATAAATTAACTTGTCAAAAATGTTAGACTCACTCTTATTTGTGTTCAACAAGGCGATTAGATTTAGTGCCACCTCCGAATCGTCTTTTTCTTCTTTAGTGATCAATTCATTCAGCTTCTCCTTCCATGGACATTCTCTCATAAAATGTGGACCGTTGCATAGGTAACAAGCAAGTTTGCCTTTCTTGGAGGACGTCTCCTCACTCTTGAAGCCATCGTTTTGCTTACCTTTCCCCTTGAAGTCTCCCTTCTTGGAGTCTTTCTTCTTTTTCCCCTCGTTTTTCTCCTGTTGGGCTAGGCTTTGCCTTTGGAAGAATTTGATGAGCTCGCCTTAGTGTCCTTCGTCACTCGAAAGCCCATCAAAGCATCAGTAACCGTGCTTGCACCAACCATGTCCTTCACATTCTCCCTCCGCAACTCTATTTACTCTTATGGTTGTAAACCAGAAAAAAAAAGATGAGGAGCTTGTCCTCGTTTGACATATTGTCAATATTAAGCATTAGAGAACTAAACTTCTGAACGTACACTTTTATTGATCCGTCTTGTTTCATCTTCTTAAAGGCATTTCTCGCGAGCCAGGAAGTGTTCACCAGAAGGAATTGATCCTTTAACTCTTTCATCTTGTCCCATATGTCGATGGGATCTTTACCAGTACTAATCTCCGCAGAAGTCCTCATTCTCCACCAAAGCTTGATATCTTCATCCAAGTACATGGTTGTCACATTGACATTCTCAACATCAGGTGTCTTAGCAACCACAAAGTATTAGTCTATGTCCCATAGAAAGTTCTCGAGCTCCTTCGTGTTTTGAACACCTTTGAAAACTTTGAGCTCACGCACCTTCACCATGGTGCTCTCGACACGTTCGGTCTCTCGTGTCGCAACAACACACCTTAGATCGTCATCTTGAACCTAGTATCCTTGTGTGTCTTCATTAACTTTGATATTTGATGCTGTAACGCATGGATTTAATCCAGTAACATCTCAATATTAGTATTATAGGAAATGACCTCCTTCTCCCCCTGAGGAATTGGGCCAATGAGTGCCTCCACTCTGGTAACATGCTCCGTCAAATTGCCGTCTCCTGCCATCTCCAATTATAGCTCCGATTCCAATTATTACAAAGGTCTTTTTAAACACCAAACTTATTCGCAAGTCACGCCTACTTTTTTACACGGCAATCTTAATTAGGTCCATTTAAGCTAGACTCAGCTTTTTTACGTAATCGTCGACCAACAATCTTGTTCTCGAACTTCTCACAACCCTTGCAATATTTAACTCTCACACTCGCAAGAAACTGCGGAAGCAGTAGAATATTCAAAGGCAACAATAAAGCAAAGAAAGAGATACAATAATAGTGTTAACCTTTATTACTTCCCTCAAAATATACAAAGGATGCAACTAATAAGATAAAATGTTACACATAATCTATCTCTATCCATGAAGATGTCCACTATCTTCAAATGATCCTCCCACTTGGTCTTTATCCTTTAGAGTCGATGTTTATCTTCCGTGATCTTATCTGCTACATCTCCCTACGATCTCTATCGTTGATGATGAGTCATTTAAGCCAGAGTCAATCATAACATACTAATTCGATCCAATGCTTACCCATGTCAAGTAGTAATCACTAAGTCTTTAGTCCATTAAAAATTTAGCTTTAAGCATAACAACTCGTACAAGGTACGAAATTCTACCAAAATTCATATCATGTTTGATCTAATTTGCTAAGACACCTTAAAATTTTTGCATGTCATCGTTGTCTGTATGTACCAAGGGGTTAGTAGCTTTCCTCGTGGTTTTGCTTTAGTCGTGATAATGTACTCCGCATTGTCACATGCTATTTGGGTTGCGGCAGGAGGATTCAACGTGGGCATGGAATGGATCCATGATATTCGTCGATTTGGGTCAACTGAAAGTCAAAGTTAACGTTGTCAACTAAGAACATATTTAATCTTTTTAAAATGAATTTAGATAAGAAAATGAAATCTGCGTGTTGGTGGCCCATCCTACATGTCTTGTCTTCCACTCTCTAGTAACGGTTCTCTCACGCTAAAATGGCCTTTTGTCCATTTTAAAGGGAAGGAGCTTTAAAATACCACGTAGCATAATTCTACTGGCTATTTTCCTTGTTTTGTGCTTACTACTCCGTCACGTCAACGCAGTGATGAAGACTACAGAGCATAGACTACATATATTATAACCTTCCATTCCCAATTTGTATGACCCGTCACTTTCTCTCCCTCTCTCAGTCAATATGAAAGTGTTTTCCTTCGGTGATCGGAAGCACCGTCGGAGCACCACCAAAAACACTCTCCTACCTCAGAAGCTTAACGAGTACCATCTCGCGGAAGCTGGATTCGATGGCGCGTCCTTCTCCGGTGCAGTCTTCAATCTATCGACCGCGATCGTCGGTGCCGGAATCATGGCCCTCCCTGCCGCCGTCAGCCAACTAGGGCTAATTCCCGGGCTTGTGATGATCATATTCGGTGCGATCTTAACGGAGTCGTCAATCGACTTGATCTTACGGTTTGGTCGAGCTTCCAAGTCCGCCACTTACTCCGGCGTCGTCGCCAACGCATTCGGCGGGCCTAGCCGCGCGCTACTTCAGGTCTGCATTGTCATCAATAACTTGGGCATGCTCGTTGTCTACATGATCATCATAGGTAATAGTTGGTATTGTGTTCTTCGCTTTAGCGCCCAAAAGAGTCATTGTTGTTATTTGTTCTGGAGAAACCGTCGAGTTGTTGGGTTTAACGGTGTTAATATTATCGTTGACAACAGGTGACGTGTTAGCAGGGACATGGTCTGATGGGGTCCGCCACACAGGTGTTATAAACGAATGGTTTGGTCAAAGCTGGTTGACCACGCGCTTCGCTTTACTGCTACTCACGACCGTACTTGTTTTCGCTCCTCTAATTTCTTTAAAGCGCCTTGGTAAGCTCATACGTAACACATACGGAGTACTTTTGTATATGGAAGCTAACTTAATTAAGTTGAATTTAATAAAATGGTATCACGTTAACGAAAGTGACATTTAATCTAGTAAAATTAGCATTTGACTGAATAAAAATGTTATTTTTAATCTGTGTAAAGATGGCAAAATAGAATTAAATCTAAGAGCATCTTTTATGATGTGCATTATGAGTGTTGGAGATAGTGCACCAGTACTGAACTTATAAGGAGTGTTATGTAGATAATGAAATGTTGGTGGAATTCCGATGTCCCATTACATGGATAATTTTAGAGTGTAACGCATTGTGAAAAGTGGTGTAATGAGATATAGTTTAATAGAATAGTGACGTAGAAACTCATTAATGGGTTGAAGATTCTCTAACAAATTAAGTATCAAATTAACCAAACATTGAAATTAATTCCGATCCGGTTCAGGTTGACTTGAACGGTCTAAACAGTAATTTACCATAATTTACTAAAAATGAAAAATAAGGATTGGTTGTATTTTATAAGTGTAGGATTGATCTCTGAGTTTTACCAGCTGTAATGCTAGATTCGTTGAGATACACGTCGGCATTGTCAGTGGCTTTGGCTGTTGTATTTGTGGCGATAACTGCGGGAATAGCCATAGTTAAAGTAATAGAAGGAAGTATTGGAATGCCACGTTTGATGCCTAAAATCACCGACCAGGCCTCTTTTTGGAAGCTTTTCACAACCGTGCCTATTATAGTCACTGCTTATATTTGCCACCACAATGGTATGCTGCTAAACTAAACACACACAATGTATTCGATGATGGGTATTGAAGCATTGATTGCTTGCTTATAATTGTAAAATGCTTGTTTCAGTTCACCCCATAGAGAATGAACTGAAAGATTCATCCCAGATGAAGTCAATAGTACGAACCTCCCTTGGATTGTGCTCGTCGGTTTATGCTGCTACTAGCTTCTTTGGGGTTCTTCTTTTTGGTGATCAAACGTTAGATGATGTGCTTGCCAATTTCGATGGTGATCTTGGGATACCATATTCCGCAGTGCTTAGTGATTTAGTTAGAATGAGCTATGGTGTCCATCTGATGCTCGTTTTCCCAATTGTGTTCTTCTCCCTTCGGCTCAATTTGGATGATCTACTCTTTCCTCATGCACTTCCCATTGCGAACGACTGCAGCAGATTTTCTCTAGTAACAGCAGCTCTAATGGGATTCATCTTTGCGGGAGCAATTTTTGTGCCGAACATATGGGATGCTTTCCAGTTTACTGGTGCCACAGCAGCTGTCTCTGTAGGTTTTATTTTTCCAGCTGCCATCGCCCTCAGGTATGCATCTATGTTATTTAAGTAGAAACCTTCTGTTGCAACATTGGAAATCACCACTTAATATTATCACATACGAGGTGGTCACCCTAGTTCAGCTAACTGAATTTAACCAAACTAGTAGGTCAGTGTGACCTGGCGAAAATCTGATGATAGATTGGTGCCAATGACTTAAAAGTTGTAACTTTTATGAGTTGATTGTTGTGGTTGGCGATCTCTTTTATGTGGGTTGATGTTTGGAACATCTGGCCAAGAAGGGATTTTATAAACCAGCAGATGAAGTGCTTTGTTTTCCATAATATATCCAAGAGACGTCAGAGGAAGTAGGGCCAAGACCTGATTCAGTGATCCCATAGCTTTAACTTGAAAAAAAATCAGGGAGCATGCTCATAGGAGATAGTATCACATCGTGAGATTGAAATCAATCATACATTATTAAAGTTGTCAATGGACTTTTTTTAAAATTTCAAACTATTTATTTTTTGAGCTGGTCTGCAGAACACAAGATCTGAAGCTTGACTCTTTTTAAATTTAAACCTCAATTCAACTGAAAGCTAGTCAATTCAAAATTTACTCATTGATTTCGATTTAAACCAAAATGCCAAAATTTAAACTATTAAACATTATCGTTTATTTGTATCTGTTATCCACCTTATGCAATGCCAGCCCTGGGCAAGGGCTAGCAAGGCACCTGCCCAGGGCCTATTATGAGAGGGGGCTCCTCTTCAACAGCCTCCCTCTAATATGATCTTATTATATTAGCGTTATTACTATGAAAGTCATTTATAAAATAACGTTAAAGTCATTCATTTAATGACTTAAAGTTAAATAACGTGACTTTAACTTTATTTAATGTTAAAGTCATTAAATAACTTTAATCTTATAAGTTAATGTTGTATTTTTTTTTAATGTAAAGGTAACTTTGTGGTCCCATGCTTATAAATAGTCTTAAAATATTTAAGTGTACTTTTACCTTCTAATTTCTTTATTTTCATCAATATATGTATTTAAAGTACTCCAACTCAAAAATTAGCAGCAAAAAAATTTGCGATTTTGTCTTCTGAGTTCATAGTATAATTTAAAGATAAAGTTTATGATTTTTTAATATATTTTTACTCTTTGTTTTTTATTTTTTAATATTAGATATTAATTTTGCTATTTATTTTGTCCCTGTATCACAGATATAATACCATTTATATATCTTTGTAATATATTGTGAAACTGTTGAAATTTGGTTGTGTCTGCATATTTATAAATTAAATCATTTATATTTCATACAAATATGTAAACTTAAGTATATTGTCAATTTTTTGGGGCCCTTTTTGTTAATTTCGCCCGGGCCCTATCTATAAAACTATAAGAAAGCCCCTGCTTGAAATATTTGTATTATATATTAGGACAACGCGACGGCAGTATGTAGCTGAATGACCGTTACATAATTTCCAGTGAGAGCATAAACAACGTAACATCCTATAATCGTCTTACAAGTGTTATTGACTTGAACAATACAGTAGCATCGCTGGTATTTGCTTAAACACCATCACAGTCCCCTTCAATTTGTCGTTTAATCCTTGACAACAACATTAGCTTTAACCCCAGGAGACAATGCTTTTTCGTCGAGACATGATGATACTCACCGTTGGAAGTTGAGCTCGAAAGTCAGTACGTGAAAATGATAAGCCCAAGCAGCCACGCTCAATCTTCCATCTTATTCCTTTTGGACATCTCAACATCTCGAATGGATTTGAATTTATTGTCTTAATAGAGTCGTTAAACGACAACGATTTGATCTATACGTACCAATATTGCATCGACATATATTCTAAACCATTAGCAACTGCATTACACGTTTATTCGGCGATACTGGATAATAAAAATATGTAAACATATTAGTCATTTCCTTTGATTTTGATACATACATTTCACCTCCATGATTGCAGGACAACCTTTTTTTTTTTCATGTAATCACCAGGGAAATTTCATAACACCTCAGATTAATTTGGATTCACCCCTCGCACGAAATTGCTCTACACAATTCCCCACCTACATCACGACCCAAAACTTATATATTGTAAAGAAAATGCAAAGCGGTTTTAGATGCATTATATGCCCGTAGAAAATGGCATATAACCCTAATAAAAGGAAATGATACAACTACTTAAAGAAAAAGTTAAGCTTGACTGATGCAAACAAGCTAACAGCAAAGCCTGTGAACACAAATAGAAAACGATGGTCGCTGAAGATTTAGTCCAGTTAAAACTTTCTAGGAAAATTTCCCATGTACAATTGCTCTAGTTTGAATCTGAGGAGCATCATCAAATGCTGAACAAATTGAAACCTGGCACTCGGCCAAAATTTTATGAAGCAGCCTGTGCCTGTGTATGCTCTAGAAGTTGACCGACTAGCTTGTACGTACGCCCTGAGAGAGGCCTGGTATGATCTATTAACTGCTCATACCTGGAAGAGTTAAGTAAATTTTCAACAAATCAAACCAGAGCAAGCAACAAAAACAGAACTTGACTATATCAACGTGATAAACCGGATTCATGTAGTCTTACACATTTGGACGACTGGGCTCCATGGTTACAGTTCGTGTCTCTGAATCAATTTTAGCATCAAGTTTCGAGTTTTGGATGAGATTTACAATCCACCTTTCAGCTTCCTCATAGTTCAGATTTAATCTCTCTGCAAGAACTCTGGCAGCCATAACATATTGATATTAATCAGTATGGGACTGGGATGTCACCAAAACACTTTGCTATACAGTCTATGACAATACTAATGGTGGGCATTTTCTAATAAAACATGTGTGGCATAAAAAATAACTAGTCAAAAGTACAACTGATTCATACACCCCAAAAGCAAGTTCTCTAAAGCTATCATCATCTTTTTAAGTGAGTTAAACATTTATATGATGTCTTTCCATTTGAGTCAAAAACACATCTCCCTTAAATGTGAAGCTAGACACAATTTCCTTGCATCAAGAAAGTTGCTGGCATTGTAACCCAAAAAAAAAGTTCATAGTGTTCAAAATATTATTTTAGAAGTATCACCAAGTCATTAAAGCTGCAATAGTTTATCTCTGTAGATGATTTAACATAATATGTTAAGAACAAATTATCATGCAGGTAGTCTCAAAGGGACATTTTATTTCTGAAAGTTGAGGGCATTTAAAGATTCTCCACATATCTGATGGGAAATAGACAGAACACATGAACAAGAATAAAATCTAGAAACCAAGTGCTAAAATTCTGGATAAGGAATTCACTTATCCCTAAAAAAAATTCACTTGGGAAACTTTTGGAAACATTTAAAAGTCAGTATTTACCCCATGTCAATGCGTTGATGAATTCGGCAATAAGTTTCGAAGATAAACAGACGAGCATTTTCAAGGAACTCATCTCTTAATGGAACAGTAGAAAAGTTACCATCTTCAACTCGTTTTCCAAGGAATGGATCATTAATTATCACCTAAAGTATGCAACAGATTGAAAAATGGATAGTTAAAACTTTATCCAAGCATGTTCATTGTAATGAATCAATGAAATAAGCTCCTCCCAGTATAGAGGAATACTGATATCAGATGTAAAATAGTGATTATGCAGGACATGACCACAGGTCAATCAGCAGAAACATTCCCATAATAATTATCAGCAAGCCAAAATCGGGATAGGAATCTTACTTCTTCACACTCTTTCATCTTCTTCTGTGCCCCATCAAAATCATAATTAACATAAACACATGCTATAAACTGTGTGATGGGATCTTTGCAAACATGCTGTTCTTGCTGGATAACCTTTATAAATTCTTTGAATTGAGGTCTTCTCCTTTTGTTGACAATGAATGCGGTTGCTAGGTAACGTAAGAGATGAGGAGCATTGGTTTGAATAGAATTAAGATACCTATAAAGAATTTAAATAGACAATAAGAGCTCCAGACTATAATTGAGAGGTCACATTAAGAAAGACTAGAATACAACCAAAATAAAGGTAACTTCAACTTTAAATATAGAAGTTAGTCCAAGCAGAAGAGAAAGATATATTGCTTCACATACTCTCAAAACTTTGTGGGGTAAAGTTAAAGGTATGCCCAACTCATAACAGATACTTTTCTTATCACTAAGATGAAAAATAACATGCAACTGATGAAAAATTGGAAATTGGTTTACCACACATATCGAAGATATGAATTTAATAAGTATACCATCACCTCACCTCTATTTAAATTGATTAACTGTAAAATGCAAAATTGGTGTAACTACAATCACAGTGGGAGGCATCAGCACTATAGCTACTGCAAAATACTTATTGACACATTGAATTACATACCATTAATGTTTTAGGTGCAGAAATATCGCAAATCACCGATATATCTCAAGAAAAAACATAATAGTCACATGAGGGCAATTCTTCTTTCACATTTTGCCACAATAACCTTTTCAAGTAAAGCGTCAGCATTCATTGTAGCAATGTTTAACAATGCTATTAGATAGAAGATAGTGAATATCCAAGAAAGTAGAAAATTGAAAATTTTAAATAACAGTAAGAAAATATTAAAGCTTATTTGTTTGTACAGTTGTGAAGCAATTTTTAAAAAATCAATGGAGTAGCAGACCAAGTTTTCGACAAGATAAAGGCAAGAATAGAACAATAGTCATACTTTTCCTGATTAAAGAGGTCAATAATTTGAGTTCTTCCATTATCATTGTTGAAAAAGATGAAGAGACTCCAATGCATCAACCAAACCCTACTTTGTACCTGATTCATGGGTGACGAAAAACTCTACAGCCAAAAGTGAACAATCAATAAACAAATCTTTAGAAAAAAAAAAGAAAGAAAGAAAATAGTATCTGAAGGTAAACAGAAAGTGTCTCGTAAACAACTTTTGAATCAATAATCTCCTTCAGACGATTAAGTTCTTCAAGAGCAATATCCCAGTTCTGCATGAGAATCTCAGCAGCTAACTTTCCCCACAAGGCACTCAGACTCCTCTCGCTGTCTGTGCACAGTGCTCTGTACTGATACAGATAGTCTGCTGCACCAGAGTAGTTACCACATTCAAACTGAAATTTCGCATACTGATATAATGCCTCAATCTGTTCAGCACCAATCTGCTCAATTTCGGCAAAAAAAATCTTCAGCAAATTGCATTCTATTCTTGCTCAAAAACAAAAACAAAAATGAACAAATGAATTATCGCCTGATAACGATCATGAAGCATCTGGAGATTGTACTGCTTGTCAGCTCTCAACTCCTGAACTGCATTCATGTTCTGCAAAAACGCAGCCGCCGCCTCCTCCAACGCCTTCAGTCTCGACACCACCTCCGCTCTTCTCTCCACCATATCTAATTACAACAACGACCACACATCATAGCATATGTTAATCTGATGCCTAATTACAACAACCACACATCATAGCATATGTTAATCTGAGTAACGGTAATAATAAAATACAGTTTTAAAGAGAAAATAAATAAAATTATAAAAGAACCAACCTTGAGGAACGTCGTCAGCATGATAGAGACTTTTGTGAATGTCCATAGCGTAATCAACCATATTGGTCTTGTTGAGAAGCGCTATTTTGGACTTCAAGATCTGCTCGTCTGGATATAGCTGACGTTCCTGCACAAACTCCAGCAAAGGAAAAAGTAGATGCCTGTCCAGATATGGAGCGATTTTCGGTGTCATATCGTAGCTAGCCATAGTTGTAATTAGGGTTTATGGTTCTCACTCAATCTCTGGGTATGTCTGTTTTAGTGTTTTGGCTTTGTACCCCTACAGAGACGCCTGAGAGTGCCTAAATCTTCACGAGAGCTTGTAAGATAGGGTTTTAACACGAAAACAAATAAAAAAAAGAAGCGCTATTTTGGGGGGCCTTTCTTTCTTTTGCCTTTCCGCTAAAGCCTTGAGATTTTAGTTCTCTGTGCGACAAACAACATTATATCCTTTTTGTTTTCCCTTCAATTCCCTTGCCTAAAATTTTGGGCAAACTGTGATTTTAAGTATTTAGGGATGACAATTGTATCCGAATCTGATGAGTACCTGATAAAATTACCCGAACAGAAGCAGATATGGGGAGCAAATTTTTACCCGTGGGGCGGGTATGAGGGGTTAGCAAAAATACCCGTCAGGTATCGAGGCGGGTATGGGGATACCACCCTGTTTACCCGTTTACCCGTTATATAATAATTACAATTTTACCATTATATATATATACATACAAACCCAACAATTAAATAAAGATAAGCTTATTTAAATTCATTATGTATGTATGAATGTAGCATGAAAATTTAAAAGAAAAACAAATAGTTCATTCATATTAAGTAAGTTTATCTTACAAAAAAAAAGAGGCGAGTAAACGAGTACCCGATGGGGGTCAAACTTCCAACAGGTATGGGTATGGAGGGTGTCAAAAAATTCCCGACGAGAATGGGGACGGGTATGGGGGTAGGGGCGAGTTCATGGGGCGGTACGGGGATGGCATACCTGCCCCATACCCGCCCCGTTACCATCCCTATTAGCAATCCATTCATTTGCTTTACAGTAATATAGTATCTAAATTTATTAATCAAATTCAACCTAACCAAAATTTAAATTATAGCTCGTAGCATTTTAAAAATTAAACCGAATTTTAAACTGATAAAATAAGAACGTTTAGATTTTAAAGGTTTAACTAGTACTAGACTATATAAAGATTAAATAAAATTTAAAATATGATTACTCTTATTTATCAAATAATTTGAAGTTCTATTGAAAAAAGATGTTATTAAATGAAAATTAATTGATTTATTTTAGTTTATAAGAATACATCAATTTATAAAGAGTAATTGATTACTTAATAAAGTAATCATTTTTTAACAACCAGAGTTATTAAAATAAATCGAATAAAAAATTTAAAACTGAACCAAAAAGTTAGATGGTTCAAGTTTTTTACAGTTGAACCAATTAAATTAGTTAGATTTTTTAATCATTGATAAAAACTGTAACACCTCAATTCCCGCATGACCCGAACCCGACATCGATGGTGATATCCGAGTCCGTGTCTTGCGAGGGTGGCGTGCTACATCACTCAGTCAAAACTCAGTATAATTTTAAAAAAAAAAACATAAACATACACTATGCGGAAATCAATCAACATACAATCACCAGTAAGTACAATGATCATGGGGTCCCTTTCATAATTACAAATTAATTTAGTCCATTGACTTTACAAAATGACCTAATCATCTGTACACAAATTTAGAAAATACAGATTTTACACAGAAGTTATCAGACACTAATGCATACGCGAACTAATCCCAACCTCTGCTCTCACTCACAGGCGGTTGCTATACGTCCGTTGCCTAACGGGGTATTCTTCTGGGTCCTAAAAAATAATTGCAAATTTTGAGTGAGTTTTGTGAACTCAGTGAGTGACCATCATCGATGGTTCACCCAGTCACATAACACATTATTCATACATCTACT
>JANZLF010000002.1:4105346-4118603 GCA_026546835.1 Erythroxylum foetidum
AAAGAGATAGAAGCGTTAATGACAGTAGAAGCGTTAACGCGCGGTTTAATTGTAAGGGCAAAATAGACTTTTCAAGTTCATTCGTTGACCAGATTTGCTTAAGGGGCGGTGAGTTAATACAATTTCAATTCAAGGGTTTTTTTGCTAATTTTTATAAGTAAGGAGTTTTTTAGCAACTTTTGAATAACACAGGGTTATTTACGCAATAAATTTATTTTAGAACTCTGGCTTTTCTTTCCATCACCCATGCCTTTGATACCATGTAAAGAACCAAGTGATTTTGAATTGGAATTCTGTGTTTCAATAAACCAAAAACCAGCAATATATCATTCCAGAACAACCTAATTAGGGAACTTCTAAATAAGGCTACACTACCTAAAATACAAACGAATCATACAACAAAAGATAGGTACAAGATTTCCTAATAAATGGGCTAAATAGGCAATAGCGATTCTCCATTAATTAAGCGTTTCTCCAATAGATTCAAATTGCAAATTAGAAAAGTCGAGATTGAGTCAAATAGGCTGTGGATCTAACCCTTACCATTCCTTATTAGCATATAAGTTTAGGATCATTTGGTTCTACCTATAGTGTTCGGTTTGTTGTTTTTAATTTTTATTTTTAAATAAGAAAATAATATATATTTAGTTATAGTAAATCAGTTTATAAAAACTGGAATAAAAAATAAAAAAATACTTTTTATAATTTTTATATTTTTAAAAAATTGAAAAAATTTAGGAACAAATCCTTTTCTACATCAACGTTTGGTCACTGCACGAAAATGACAATATGAGGTAAGTTTTAAGTTTCAATTTAGGGATCCGATTCTCTATTTCCATTAACAAGTTATTATTCTCTAATTTAGGCTATCAAAGATCACGAAGGTTATTTTCAGTAATGCAAAAAAAGGAAAGAAAGTATCCAAAGCAGTGGGAGGGGTTTAACTATCATGTCATGTTCCTTGAAAGCTGATGCAACAATCTCAGCTTTTGACCGCTTTTTCTTTATATGCCTAAGCATGACGCCTTGATTATGAGATTGCCAACACCTCCCTTGTTCGTGTTCCCAACAACGACAGATCAACCAACAGCACAAACAGCAAGCTCCCACACTGTTCACGGCTCTGTTCTTTCTACTCCAATTCGACGGCTTTTAACCCTCAAATTTCACCGACACAGTATTCAAACCCCAAACATCTTCATATTGGTTGACTCTCAAACGAAGTGCATCATGCACCATGGCTTCCATGTTAGGTCGAAGTGGGCTATTTAGTTTCTCCTAATCCTAATCTAACCAGTGTCGATTAAGCTATCTCTCCAAATGTCCATTTTCCAACAACACAGACAGACTTTCAGATGAAAAAACAAAAACAAAGTCGGTAGCAAATCGCCCTCTCCAACATCAGTGATTGCCAATTGGATACACCACTCTTCACATGGTTGTGTGAAAAAATGTCAACTAAACCTAGAATTTTTAGCTGCTTTTGGGGTTTACACGTTTTTTATGTATGATTGGGTCGTGAATACGAACACTCCCGATAAATAAACAGTGTTTTGCATTCAACACGCTTCACCTTCACCCCACGAGTCATTAAGTTTAATTATCCATTTATAAAGGCACTCGACGGCCTATTTGGTTCTGTTATTAGTACTATTAATTAAGCATTGGACGGAGACGGACCCATCAAATGAACCTGTTGTTTCCCACTAATGAGTAATCATTGCAAAACTGATTGTATCAAATCCCGCTTTTAAAACTCAAGATTAACCTATCCCAGTGCTATAAATTATACAGATTAATTATTCAATCACCACCTAATCTTCGCTTTGCACAATTATTAAACTCATGGGTCTGATTCTTTTACTGAGTACAAAAAGCTTCAATAATAAAGCTGTCATCCAATTCCAATGCTCCAAGGTAGTTGATATATTGAAAGTTTTAAAATTTCATGGATTTTTAACAAACGACAGGTGTTAATGTTGAAAATGAACTGAAGACGTGAAGGAGGTGGTGGCGCAGATTACGGTTAATTACGGAGTATAACGACGGATAGAGTCGCCAGCCTGGCTTCGAACATCAGTGGACCACCGCGTCGCCACCTGTCTCCTCAACCACCCCATCCCTTTCACGTGCGCCTCTCCCCAGCCCGCACCTGACACAACACCGCACTTTAAGTTTAAATTCAAATGCCCTTTCTTTTTAAGCTATGCAGATTGTTAAATGTCTCTTTTGCCCTCGTTCACTTTTTTTTTCCCCTTTCCCTTTCCCTTATCTAATACGGTAATGCTACTGCTACATTTATGAAAAGCGTGACCGTTGGATCACGCGAGTTAATCCAGTACATTCATTCTCTCATCTACCTTTCATACGCAGCTCTCTACGTAAGTGAATAGATCAAGGCCGTAGATCGCGGATAGGCGAGGATTGATGATCCCAAAAATCAGATCCTCCCCAACTTATCACTAGTGTCGTTATTTACCTTATCCTTTTGGTAGTTGATATTCCAAACCTATCCCTACGAGAGGTACGCTTTCACGGTCTGTCGGTGGCGAAATGAACCATGGGTCAAGGATAGTTTAGGCCACTGGATTTTGTCCCCTTCTTTTTGGTATTTTTAAAAAGTTTTATTAACAGGCTATACTTGAACACGTGCGCTTAGAGCGCGTGTCCGGAACTAAATTTGTCTTATTACAAGGTAGCACATGTCCGCCGCCTGGTTTGCTTGTCGGAGGCGCCAGATGTCTAATTCCTCTTCTTGCAATAATACTTATTTATTTATCTTTTTTCGAAACGACAACAACAAAATTCATCAGCGGGACTGAAGAGAGGCCGATAAAGTATAAATCCATATAACAAAATATAACAAAATAATATTTATATAAATAAAAAATATACAAACAAAACAAATAAATAAATAAATCAAACAATTTAATTCTTTTGCTCAAAGTGGACCGGCGCTACTGTTTTGCATGGAAAGAAGGAAGGACTGAGTACGACTGTTGGAGGTCAGTCTAAATAAACCGGTCATAGATTCCCCACTGTTTGAAAATTCTAATTACAATTTTAACGTTACTCTTTATTATTGTACTTTTTGTATAAAGAATAACAAATTAAATAATATCTACTTTTTAAATATAAATTTTCAATTTAATGACATTTTAAAATTTTTAAATTTAATTGGTAATTTTTTGAAATTTCTATATATTAGATAACAATATTTTTTATTAAAATGATGGATCCATAAAATATTACGTAAATGTCCATTAATTAACATCATTAATAAAAGATATTTAAACTTGATTTATATAAATTTTCAAATGTTAATAACTAAATTGAAAATTCTTAAAATTTTAATACTAAATTAGGAATTCTTAAATATGTTAATTTTTATAATTATATAAAGAAAAAGACCAATTAAACACTTTTTTAATAAAAAGTAAGAAATTAAATAATATATAATTATCAACTTAAACCTTTTTTTTAAATAATAATTAAAACGAAGCTTCTATTGCTATGTGTGTTTTTTTTGTTTTGAAATATTCCCACGCGAGAGTCGAGACTTCTTAGTACCAACCTGGAAGGATAGATTTTGGGACCCACTCAAACGATCTTTCCGCTTGTTGAAATGGTTTTGCCCAGAGAAAAAGAAAAGCAAAAAACCAAATATTAATTGTTTTTCTTTTTTACCATTTAAGTTTATACACTTTGGGTTTGGGGCTTCGAGTTTGAGTTACCTTGCCTTTCCTCCTTTCCCATAGTTTATACGGAAGATAAAGCTTGAAACTTGAAAGGAGGGAGGGGCGTGACGACAAGAGTGAAAAAACAGAAGGTGAAAAAGCTGTCATTTGTGAATTTCCCATCTGGGTTTTTGTTTATAATCCGTCTTTTCTCTTTTTAATCTATGTCTGTTCTTGGGTCCTTGGCAAGATTTCGGATTCTTCTTCTCTAAAAGGCAAAGCCCATCTTGTATTGGTAACTTTCTGGTTAAAAGTTAAAAACTAAAACGTAATTTGTGTCGGATTTACAGCAATCATTTGTATCTGTCTTGTATCTGGGTCATTGTGTGTGAATGTTCTTCGTTTTACCTTTCAAAAACTTTCCCTGTATTTGAATGAGATGAGAGCATTTTGGACTCATCTTAACCTATAACCAAATTCACCATTTATAAGCACTGGTTTTTGAGGTCTTTGCATATCACCATTGCTACTCCTACTCGTACCAATTTGGCCGATGTTTCTCTGACAATGAGATCAAAGTCACAGCCTCTTTGAGACTTCAAGCCAAAAGAGGAGAGATTTTTCTTTAAGCCATATTTGGTTGATCTATTGGTTTGATACATCGGACCCGGAGTACATTGAGGTTGAAGTAACCCGAGATGCCACCGTCATTCGATTGGTGGTCCAGGGAGAGTCACAGAGGGACGCCAGTGGTGGTTAAAATGGAGAACCCGAACTGGTCAATGGTCGAGCTTGAAGGTCCATCGGAGGAAGATTTCTTGGTCGGTGACTCGCCGGCGCGTCACCGTGACAAATCCCGGAACAAGAACGCCAAACAGCTCACATGGGTTCTCCTCCTCAAGGCCCACAAAGCTGCTGGCTGCTTGAGCTCCATTGCCGCGGCAATGGTCTCCCTCGGCTCTGCCGTCAAACGCCGGGTCCGTTCCGGCCGCACCGACACCGACGCCGACGCCGACATGGATGCCGGCCGTGCTAACGAGAACCCGACAGTCAAAACTCGGTTCCAAACATGCATCAAACTCTTCCTGTGGTTGTCGGTTATCTTACTAGGTTTCGAGGTGGTAGCTTATTTCAAAGGTTGGCATTTTGGTGCTCCACACCTACAGCTACAGTACCTCATAGCGGCGCCTTTTGGATTCAAAGACATTTTCGACAGTCTGTATTCACGCTGGGTTTTAATTCGTGTGGATTACCTCGCTCCTCCATTGCAGTTCTTATCCAATATGTGTATTATTTTGTTCCTAATCCAGAGTATGGATAGGCTTATCCTCTGCTTGGGTTGTTTCTGGATCCGATTTAAGAAGATTAAACCCATTCCCAAACAATACCCCGCCGCCGATCTGGAGTCCGGAGAAAATGGCTACTTTCCTATGGTACTTGTACAGATCCCTATGTGCAACGAGAAAGAGGTGAACTTTTTAACTCTGTTTTTTATGGTTGGTTTTCAGTCGAGTGTTGCTGAAGTTGGCTGTTTAGTTAGTTTTAACTGGTTTTTATGTTGTGCATTAGGTTTACCAGCAATCAATCGCTGCCGTGTGTAAGTTGGACTGGCCTAAAGAGAAGATTTTGATCCAAGTCCTGGACGATTCTGATGATCCCACAACGCAGTTGTTGATAAAAGAAGAGGTGCATAAGTGGCAGCAAGATGGTGCCCGGATTGTGTACAGGCATAGGGTTATTAGAGATGGGTATAAAGCTGGTAATCTCAAGTCCGCCATGAATTGCAGCTATGTTAAAGACTATGAATTTGTTGCTATATTTGACGCTGATTTTCAGCCCAATCCTGATTTTCTCAAGAGGACTGTCCCTCATTTTAGGGTATGTTGATTTCTTTTTGTGGTGTACTTGGTCTTTAATGGGGAGAAGTTGTTCGTATGGAAGCTTGAAATTCACTTTGATATTTGATTACAGGATAACGAAGAACTAGGGCTTGTTCAGGCTAGATGGTCATTTGTTAACAGGGATGAGAACTTACTAACCCGGTTACAGAACATTAATCTGGCGTTCCATTTTGAAGTAGAGCAGCAAGTGAATGGTGTTTTCATTAACTTCTTCGGGTTCAATGGGACTGCTGGTGTGTGGAGGATCAAGGCCTTGGAGAATTCTGGTGGTTGGTTAGAGAGAACGACAGTCGAGGACATGGACATTGCGGTCCGTGCTCATCTTCATGGCTGGAAATTCATTTTCCTCAATGATGTTGAGGTATAGTAAGTTTTGTAGTGTACCATCTGAACAAAGTTCTCAGTTGTTTTTGTGATGGACTATTAAGTTTTGCTGTTTGTTTGGTCTCAGTGTCAGTGCGAATTGCCTGAATCATATGAGGCTTACAGAAAACAGCAACACAGGTGGCATTCGGGACCCATGCAGCTGTTCAGGCTCTGTTTGCCTGATATAATCCGGTCCAAGGTACAGCGATTCTCAAAAAAATCTTGACAATATTGCAAAATTCTCAGATTTTACTTGGTTCAATGTGCTAATTCTGTTCACTCGCTAATGCTTTGCAGATTAGCATATGGAAGAGATTCAACATGATCTTTCTTTTCTTTCTGCTCAGGAAGCTGATCCTACCATTTTATTCATTCACCCTATTCTGCATAATTCTTCCTATGACAATGTTTGTACCAGAGGCCGAGCTCCCAGCATGGGTTGTCTGTTATATTCCAGCTACCATGTCATTTCTCAATATCCTGCCAGCTCCCAAATCCTTCCCCTTCATTGTTCCGTACCTTCTTTTTGAGAACACTATGTCAGTAACCAAGTTCAACGCTATGATCTCTGGTCTTTTCCAGCTTGGCAGTGCCTATGAATGGGTTGTCACAAAGAAGTCTGGCCGGTCTTCTGAGGGTGATCTTGTCTCCTTGGCTCATAAGGAGCACAAGCATCAGCGAGGCTCCTCGGAATCAAACCTTGACGAAATGAAGGAGGAAATCAGGCAACAGGAGAAAAAGGCTAAAAGTAAGAAGAAGCATAATAGAATATACACCAAGGAGTTGTCTTTGGCTTTCCTGCTTTTAACAGCTTCAGCAAGGAGTCTACTGTCTGCTCAGGGAATTCACTTCTATTTCCTGTTGTTTCAAGGCATATCGTTCCTGCTCGTCGGCCTAGACTTGATAGGCGAGCAGGTTCAGTGAAGAACAGATTAAGTGTTTCTACATACGCCTTATCTAGATCACAGGTCAATATGGGTGGACACAGAAGTACAAATATCGGGCGAGTAACACAAACTCACACGGTTACAACAGTAACTTGGCCGAAAGGCGCTTTTTCTTGAAGCGGCTTCCATCTTCCACAACCTCGACCAATTTGCCACCCAGTATGAAGAATATGTCATGTTAATAGAGTTATTAGAATGCCTACCAGTCTGGAGAGAAAAGAGGCATTTCAGTGGATAATGTTTAGTGGTCATCAGTATATGTAAGATTTCCGTTTTTGTTTACGTCATTTCTCAATTCTTTTGTTCATGGATCGATTCTTTTGTGAGAAAATTTATCTGTTAAAAGATGGAACAGGGGATTGTAGTAAAGAACAGTTTCGAGGCAGGATCAGGATGATGGTATCTTCACTTAATCTCTCTCGTGTACAAGTTTCATTTTTTACTGACACGCAACGAACCCAAATGAATTGTCCACTTGTGGATTTTAGTGCAAAACATCATCTTTGAAGTATGTGGATCATCTTTGATGTTTGTCACATGGGAATGATGTTTGTCCGGTTCAGAGCAGAAGCCCCATTTCAAAGCTTGCCCTTCGACCAATTCATGTCAGTGGCTCATATCTGGATCACCCCTGTTAGTGCGCCAGATTGGGCTGGGCCTTAAATCTAAATGGTCAAGGGGGTCACTAATTATAAGGGCTTAGTCACATCTGTGATTGGGATTTGCTTGACTATTTCTTCCATAGGACTATTACTTTTAAGGGCTCTTTATTTTATTAAACTAAAATTGAGGATTATTTTATTATATAAAAGATTTATTAATTAATATAATTAATGGAGGACAAAAATTAATATTTAAAAACATATTTTGAGTTTGATAATTAATATTACTTAAAATTAAATAATTATTTAATAATTAAAAACAACACTAATAAAAATATATTACATAATGCTTCTAAATATTAGTTTTTATATACTCTTTCAAATATTTTTAATTTTTAATTTTTCTGACTACTAAAAAATTTTGTTTATTACAAAAAATAAAAAAAGGAACTAACGAAACTCTTGGCTTGTACGAGGAACATCTCTCTCACACCTCTGTTTCTTCAACCACTGTTCGTAGGTGAGAGTGTCTTCATCGGATTTCCCTGTATCTACCGATCTGCGTAGACGCTATGTGATTATGTCTCTTTGCTGTAAATTTTCTTGGTGTGTTTGTACCTGGGGATGACTCAGTTTGATTTCTCTTTTGGATCAGAAATTTGAAACGGTGTAGTACCGTACCGTCCACAACATTTGAAGTCATGTCACGGAGGCCGGCGATGCATCCGTCTCGCCGTTACGTCGGGGATGGCGGAGGAGGAGCCGGGTTGTTCGCTTTCAAATCCAGGTCGCAGCCCTCCCCTTATTTGTCCATTGCACTCATTGTTCTGGTACACTTGGAACATTTCTTCACTTCCAAAATTCATTGCTTTTGGCTTGAATCTAAATCGTTTTTGATTTTTGCGTTCTTTTCTTCTGTTTCCTTGGGTGGAACAACTTTTTAGGGGGCCATACTTGTGTTTACGTATATGTACAACGGCTCAGGTTAGTGATCAGTGTCGTCAAACTCATCGAATTCTCTAATGTTGGAATGTAAGTTTTAGAATGCTGTTTACTGCAGCTTCATTGGTTGCGCTTTTGAGTGCGTCTGTTGTTGTTTCCTTTGATAGGGGGATCTGGCATCAAAGTGGTTGTCAGTCGGATTACAGGTAGTGTTCTTGGCATAATTGATTTTTTTCTTTCTCCATCTTAAATTATATTAATAGACAATGTACAGCATGAATTACAATGGATCGTTCTTTTCCCAGATTTATAAATAGCAAGTTTAGTCTACTGCTTGAGCTGTTCCTATGACCTTTAAGAAGTTGGGTTATTACGAAAAAGGAGTTGTATGTTTTATGTACTCTGAAGCTGTTACTTGAGGTGTAATGTTTACAGTAAAATCAGTGGATGGTTACAGGATCGAATTAATTCATGTAAGCATCTTGAGAATCGTGTTAATCCTCCTGATTTTGGGATTGACTTGTATGCAGGAGATTTCTCATGCACTGCAGAGGTTATGCGAGCAATTCCGGTTTTGAAGAAGGCATATGGTGATAGCATGCACAAAGTTTTGCATGTCGGTCCGGATACTTGTGCCGTTGTATCACGATTGCTAACAGAAGAAGAAACCGAAGCCTGGGGTGTGGAACCCTATGATATAGAGGATGCTGACAGAATTTGCAATGCACTTGTAAGGAAGGCTCTTGTTCGTGTGGCTGACATCAAGTTTCCTCTTCCATACAGACAAAAATCATTTCATCTGGTTATTATCTCGGACGCATTGGATTATCTGTCTCCAAGATACCTCAACAAGACGCTTCCAGAATTGGCAACTTTATCAACTGAAGGTCTTGTAATATTTACAGGTAAAATAACTTTAGATTTCATGTGCAATCTGATATGCATGTTTAAGCTTTTCTGACAAAAACGATCCTATATATCTTGTTCTTGGGTGCTTTTTACCAGGTTCTTTTCAATATCATATTATCACTATAATGATTAAGCTTTATGTATTTAGTTTCTCATAAGACTTCCGCCATCAAATCTTCATACACGCAGGTGTTCCAGGTCATCACAAAGCTAAAACTTCTGAAGTGTCTAGATTTGGAAGGGCAGTAAGTTACTAATCCGTGTTCGATCATACAAAATCTATCTTGATTAGAAGTTTCTTAATGTTCATCTATGATCTCTTGTGTGATTTTCTGCAGGCCAAATTGCGGAGCTCTACTTGGTGGACGAAATTCTTTGGTCAGATCAACTTAGAACAAAATGAAGGTGGGAGTAATAAGTTCGAGCAGGCTGCAAAGACATTGTCCTACATTCCCAAATGCCAAATTTTTCACCTCAACTCATTACACTGATACATTCTCAAGTAGAATCCGAACTGTCCCTGAAGGTTCTAATCTGCACCAATCATCTTAAATTCTTTATACAATGTTCCTCAGAGTTAACTATATTGTTTGATTACTTTTTCTTACAAAGCCCCATAATTTGCATTATTGGATTGTTACTGCAATTTTTGAGGTAGACCATGGATCATGATCGATTGTAACTTATTTGTTTCTGTAAAGTGGGCTAGATTTATACAGTCAATTGATTCTTCTAATTTGGATGATCTTTGCTTCTATTTGTTTTTACTTTGTATCAGTTGAAATGAATTCTTCCAATACAGGATTCCGTCAAGTAGCTCTTTTTTTGTCTTCCCTCTTCCTCGTTTTTCAAACTAGATTTAGTTCGTTATCTTATGAATCTCTCCTTCTGTCTTTGACATTTAATGAATGATAAATTAATCTGGACTACTTAATTTGAAATCGATGGACTAAATCTAGCTTGATCATATTCAAATTTAAGCTTAAATATTCAAGTTTGAACGAAATTAAATTTGATAAAATTTTGGACTCAATTAATCATCATAAATTAGTTAAGTTTGGCTCGAAATTAACAAACAAAACTGAGTTTAATGGGATTTGAGTTTGGTCTTTGAGTATCCTAACCTGACATAAATTAATGTCACACCAATGGTGCTGATACGATCCACACCTCTGAGTTGGAAATTAGTCATTAGCAAAGATTGTATGTGATCTATACCTTCACCATGAGCTAAGATTGCATAAATTCCAAGCCACCTTGAAGCCTTGGAAATTGGTCTCTTATTTTCACTTGCCATGAAATGGAGGAATCAAGAAATAGAGGAACCAAGATTCTCTGTGTAATATTATCATGTCTTATTCTATCTAATGATATCTCAATCATTTATTTTGTAGGACTTAAATGGGGTCCACTTGAGACCTATATAAAATCTACATAAATTAACGACTAAAATTTATTAAACACAATAAAATATTATAATGTTAGATAAAAAATCTGAACTCGAAACGGAGGGGCCAGTTTCTTGGGGGGCTTAGCAAAAAGTCCATGAATCGGTTTCCTTTCTTTGAAGTTGTTTGTCCGAACGCAGATCCTCCGCAACAAGCTTTTTGTTTCTTACCTTCCGTCTTACGAGAAACCATTACATATTATTATTATTGTACTTTTTATGCATAAGAAACAAGAAATCATTACATATTTCTACTGAAATAAATGAAGATCAGAGTAAACTAGTTGGCGTTATTATTATCTCTCAAAGTTGCATCACTTGTTTTTTAAAAAGACGAATATTCATCCTTATAAGCTTCCATGTAAAGGTCCAGGCAGTGCGAATAATAAGATAAACCATTAAAAACAAGCTATGATGACTAAGTGAACTCGAGAGTGCATGGTCAGAGCTGCCTGTCCCCTAGGTAGTGAAACAGGAAGCAGAAACAACGTTAGGTTGGTCTCGCTAGAAGCTAGAAACTAGCAACTATGAGACAAAGGATGTTGGGACTTTTAAGACTTCAATGTTCGGGTGTCTGGTCTCTGGTGCCACTACTGCAAGGTAGGGGTTCTTTCATTGATGGAAGTGGAACGTGTTGGTTGGGAACAAAGTAGTCAATTTTGTCTCCATCGGCATACTCTTTTAGTATTCCGTATTCGTTAAAAATTAAAACATTAAAGGATTTATAAGTGAAAATAATTAATTATCTAGATGATTAGTTCTAATCATTTTGATAATAGTTGACTCAAGTCTAATTTTTTTAATGAACTCTACATTTTACTAATGTTAAAAAATCTAATATAGTATTAAAGCCTGTTTGTCTTGATGGTTTGAGACGATATCCGGTTTTGTCCCTTTACCCAATATGTCCAGCATATGTCCAACCTTGTTTTGAGTTGAGGAGAGCGTGTCAACAATCACACATTGGATAAGTGTGAGTGCATTCAGTCATTTATAACAGTGTACAAGCATCCCCTCTAAAGTTAGCTTTTGGAGGTGAGTTAGGCGTTTCAACATAGTATCAGAGCAAATTTGGTTCGAATTATTACTTTCTCGATTATTCGTCTAGATGTTCAGTCCTAGCGTCCGGTTCAGTTATTATTGCATTTATTTCAAGTAATACATAAATGTCTAGTCCTAGTTGCATTCGAGGGGTAATGTTAGAGTATCTCATATTGACAAAAAATGAAAATATTAAAGAATTTATAAGTGGTAAGGGTCAATTATCCAAATCACTAGTTCTAATTATTTTAGCAATAGTTGACTCAAGCTCAATTCTTGTTAATGAGCTCTACACTCTACTTATATTAAAAAATATAATACATATTTTTTATATTTTTACTAAATGTTATATTTCCTTTTTTTTAGTGCAAAAACGTTTTTAACTCATATTTTTTTAAAAAAAATTAATTTAAACCTAATATTTAACAATTTGAAAATTGATTTATGTTATAAAAAAGTTTTGATTAAACTTCAAATTGACATGAATTTACAAAATCGTTAAAATAATAAAACAGAGGCAATTTATTAATGGGTACACTTTACATTGATGTTGAAGGCCTAAATTATAAGCAATAAAATAACAAATTTAGCTAATATTTAGATAAAATTTAAGCAAACAAATCAAAAATTTAAAAGTTTAAATCCTAAGAGATAATAACTTTATCTTAATAGATAAAATTTTATCTTTTAACAAATAACATATCTTATTTTTACTACTTTTCAAATTTTATCTTTAAATAAATGCTTCATTTTTAGCAACTTTAAATTATTCTCCAACATTCCCACTTTGATTTAAAGTTGTAAGATTTTTTTGAATTTGATAATATACATTTTGTCGCGCTATTTTGAAGAAAACAAGATGAAAAAGATAGGATAAGATAAAGATTAAAGAATAGGTAATATTGTCCTACTTTATTATTAAACTTGGTTGTCTTATATAGATAAAATAAAACTAAAATACATATTTCAACCAATAAATCACTACAAGAAATAAGTGTTTTACTGACGAAAATTTTCGTCGGTAAACACGAGATATCCGTCGGTGGAATTAATCACCGACGAAATTTGGTGGAGCTAAATTCGGTCGGTGAACTGCCCGAAGCTAAAAATACCGACCGACATTTTTCGTCGCAATGTTACAATGGAATTACCGACCGAAATATTATTGTCGGTATCTATTTAACGGCGGAATGGTAAGTACGATTCTGTCGGAGAAATATTGCTACGGTCATTCAGTCCGTCGGTGATGCGAAGTTATCTTAAACGACATTTTCCGACGGTATTTTATACCGTCGGTAAATAGGGGAACTTTTCCGACGGATAATTGACCGTCGGTAATGACTGATTATTTTTTTTGCTTTTTGTTGTTATAATAATGATTATATTATATATTCACTTTATTAATTTGTGTTGCGTTAGAATAAT
>JANZLF010000002.1:4169735-4196302 GCA_026546835.1 Erythroxylum foetidum
TTTGAAAGGCGTAAAAAAGTCTACGCTAACTGATGAGATGAGAAAAGCATTATGTGAGTACAAAAGTCAGCATCCCTCTTCGAGTCAAAAAGATTTGCAACAGTGGATTCAACAAAAGTTTGATCTCTCTATTAGTCAATCAACAATATCAAATACTCTTAAAAGGTCAACAGAGTATTTGTCAAAAAAGATAACAAATAACAATGTTAAAAGGCACAGATTAGTAAAATATCCTAAATTAGAAAAGATATTGTATGAATGGTTTCTCCAATATCAAGAGAAAGTGAACATGACTGGAGAAATGATTCAAACTAAAGTAAGAGAAGATGTATGGTGATGTAAATCCAGAATTTAACTTCTCAAGTAGTTGATTAGAATAGATCAAGGCCAGACATGGGATTAAGTCTTATTGAAGGTTTGGTGAAAGCGGTTCAGTTGCCATGGAGAATATTGAAGAAGTTGTACCTGAAATTCGAACTAAATTGAACAAATTTCATTAAAGGTATATCTATAATATAGATGAAATAGGCTTATTCTATCGTTTGCAAGCAGACCATTCACTAGCTACAAAGCAATTAGAAGGATGAAAAAGGACAAGAAAAGACTTATTGTTGCTATTTGTTGTAATGGGGATGGTTTAGACAAAGTACCTCTTTGGATTATTGGTAAGTATGCTAATCCTAGGTGCTTTAAAAATGTGAATATTGACAATCTTAATTGTCATTATCGAGCCAACAATAAAGCATGGATGACTGGATTACTCTTTTAAGAATTTGTTTGTTGGTTTGATGATAGAATGATAGGTAAAAAAAAATGCAACTTATAGTAGACAATTGCCCAGCCCATCCTAAGGTTATTGAAGGCTTGAGAAATATTGAATTGTTCTTTTTGCCTCCAAATATAGCATAAAAAATTCAACCATGTGATGTTGGAATTATTAGATCACTTAAGATTTATTATCGACGTCGTTTTTATTCTAGCATCTTGGAAGGCTATGGGATGAGAGTAATAAATCCTGAAAAATTAATGTCCTAAATGCTATCTATTTTATTAATGCTGCTTGAAATATTGATGTGAAGGCCACAATTATTGCCAATTGTTTTCGGCATTGCAAAATTCAATCCGAGGAAGGTATGCTTCTAGAAGAAGAAACCGGTGATGTTGAAGGCGTTCAAAGATTATAAAAAGATATTTCTAATTTACATTATAGAAATGTCATGAATGTAGAGCATATTATGAATTATCATAGTGAAAATAAAGCTTTAATGGAATCACCTACGGATGAAGAAATTATTCAAGGAATAATGGGTATGAAAGATGATGACAATCAAGATCCAGATGATAGTAACGCTATACCACATGTTTTTCCAAAAGAAGCTTTTCTTGTCGTAGAGACTTTGAAAAGTTACTTGCTTCAAAATGAGAAGAATGTGTCGAATGTAGTTTATGCCCTCCAAAAAGTTAAAGATGAAATTAGATTCAGTTCGCATGAAAAGAAGAATCAATTGACTATAGATTCATATTTTAGGAAAGCATAAAATTTGAAATAAAAATTGTTTAGGAAGTGCTTTATTTTATGAATTATATATGTAATTTTTATACTTATTTAATGAATTATTATTTTATATTTTCAATGGGCCTCAAGGAATTTTTTTAAAATTATTATCTTATGCATTTAGCGAGGTTATTATTTTATCCCATTGGCCCAAGTCGGGACCGGAGAAAATTATTATTTAATCGAGGTTATTAATTTATCGAATATTCATTTATCGAGGTTTTACTGTAATCCTAGCTCACTAATCTTTTCTTTGTTGATGACTTAATTATTTTTGTAGGATTGATGAGCTCTTTGTACAAGAGCTAATCAAAAGATTTAACAGGTTTTCATTAACAACTAGCTTACAAGCTAATTGAGCTAAATAGCATATATATTTAGGGGGTGTGAAGGATGAGGTAAAATAAATTTTTTTTCAATTTATAGGATTCTGTGTTGGTTCTTTTCCGATGAAATATTTAGTACTTCCAGTGTCTCCTACTATATAAAGTATCTCCTCAAGACATTGTTAAACATGTGGAGAAATTATATAAAGCATTTTCATGGGATCAAAAAAGAAAATATTAAAGTCATAACTTTATTTAAATAAAAGCAGGTTTAGGCCAAAAAAAAAGAGGATTGGGTTTAAAAGAAAGTAACATGTAGAATATAATAGCAATGGGGAAACATGTTTGGGATGTAGCTTCTAAAGTAGATTACCTATGGGTTAAATGTATTAGTGCAACCTACTTAAGAGGGGTTAATTTTTTGTCTTACACCCTTAGATTGGATGTAAGTTACCATTGGAAGAAAATTCACTCAATAAAGACAAAGCTTGCACCAGGTTTTGCGAATGGGAAATGGATAAGAGCATTTGATGAAATCTATATAGTTATAACATGTTATACCTGACTGAGAGGAGAACAAGCTGAATTCATGCAAGAAAGGTACATTTAGAGTAAATTTAATAT
This sequence comes from Erythroxylum foetidum, assembly GCA_026546835.1. NCBI lineage: Eukaryota > Viridiplantae > Streptophyta > Magnoliopsida > Malpighiales > Erythroxylaceae > Erythroxylum > Erythroxylum foetidum. Next base: position 4,172,241 of record JANZLF010000002.1, read on the forward strand.
ACCTAAACATTCATTTATTTGATGACTTATTGTCCTCATAGACTATTAACAAAAGATAGACTTTTACACCTGAGTATTAATGTAGTTGACTGTTTGTATTTATTATGTGGTGTTAAAGTTAAAAGCACTAAACACCCTTTTCGAGTGCTCTTGATCTCAAAATTTGTTGGATCTGGTGTGTGATTGGGTTGAAATAATATATTTTTCCCATAGGTTTTGGTTATGGACACATTGGCTTGCTTATGCTTTTATAAAATAAGGAGGTAAACAATATTGTATTTGTCGTACTTGCTACTACTATGCACCACATATGGAAAGTAAGAAATTGCAGGATATTCAAAGACGAACACCAAATAGTAACCATTATCTTAACTCGTTGAAAAGGGATTTGGTTATTAATATTATACATTACTTTTCTAGAAAGGTTTCTTTTAATAGTCTTATGATATATCTGGATAGGATTCGATCAAATCTTCTTTAATTGATGTATATTCTATCTTTGTACTGTAAAGTATTGGGTAGCATAAGAAAGAAACCTATTCTCTTTCATAGCTTTTTCTAAAGTGACCATGACCTTGTTTGGTAAATAGCTTATCAATTATTTTTTAGCGAATTGAGAGGTATTTGGCTGTTTGATCATGTCAAACCGTTGATAATCATGTTCTGTAATTAATTGATTGAGTTGGGAGATTGAACTCAATCCACTGTATCTGAAAATGCTCCTATAAGGAGTATTTTACTTTAACAATTGAGAAAATAAGGAACAAAAATTCGATTGTGCTCAAAAGTTATTACAAATTACTTAAGTTGTTATCTTTTATTATTGTTTTCCTTTCACCAAATACTAATAGCAGAAAAATATGGAGAAAGAAATGAACTTCAGTTTGATTAATATGGATAAAGAAAGTAGTAGTTGTAATATTAATAATATTTATATTATTATGATTATGATTATGATTATGATTATGATTATGATTATGATTATGAATATGATGATGATGATGATTATTATTGTTATTATTATTATATGTTCTATTGTTATTAGAGTTATCAACTTAATTTTTGTTAAATTAAATATGTAAAATCTAAATTCTTATGGAAATATAAAAATAAGATATAATACTTATGTTCTTATAAATTATTTTTTAAATCATGCCCTTATAAGTCATTTAACTAAGATATAATACTTATATTCTTATAAATCATTTTTAAGTTATATCCTCATAAGTCATTTTATACATAAATAATTAATACTAAGTAACTAATTTTACCAAATCTTTATAAATAAACAATTTATATTATCTGTTGGTCTGATATAATTCGTTGTTAGCTAACTATATAATCAACTAACAAGTAATGCAATTCGTTGATTGTCAAACAAGATCCTTTTATTTTGGAAATGGTTTATACATATTCTTACTTTTTTTAATCAAAAAATATTTTAAAATTTTACAATAAAATATAAATTCTTATATATAAACTTATCTATTTTTTAAAAAATAAAAATTTATCATAACATCAAAATGTGTTTTCAAAGTTGAGAAAAAATATAATTTGTTAAAGAAAACAATTTAATTGAAATAAATTATGTGGTTAAACATTAAATTGATATAAGAAAGGGTTGTTATAAGTTAAGCTATTTAACCCTTTATGCACATACTGATCCTTCTTTAAAAATACTAGAAAGGGAAATTTAACCAACATACGGTTGTTACTAATACTACTGCTAATATGTGTACCTAATAGCCTAAATTGATAACAGATGCCAAGTAACTCCGACGAGCACTAAGGAAGTAATAACAAGGAAAATGTGTGCTTATTAAACAAAACTTTGACAAAGAGCCCGAGAAGATGAAGGTAAAGGTGATTTGTATGATTTTCGCGTTATTATATACAGCACATGAAAATAAAAAGTTATCACCGCAGAAAATTGGATTCGGTGAAAATAGAACAACACTAAATTAGTTCTTCAGATTTAAGCGTATTGTGACTATGTAAGATTTTTTAATGAGCTTATATGTGTATAATTGTATATAAAGGCTATCATATAAAGTTGAGTCCAATTAATTAAAGTTGGTTCGGCCGGATTCTGACCGAACGGCACGTTGCTGTTTGGATCCATTGATTGGCAATCTTCTGTGATGAACTTCACGTAGAAAACTCCTGCAAAACAAAGGAAGGCACGTTGGGGGTGAGGTCCCGATTAGCTCCTCCGACGCTCAAGTAAGTTTCTCGTCAAGGTGGGATCGTAGAATGCAGAGAAAAAGCTAGGTTATGATTTCTTACCTCTGTTAAGAGAAAATAATACCTTATATACGATTTCCTGCTAGGTTTTAGGTCTTTGCGTTTCCCACGTACGTGCATTGGAGGTTTTTTCATGCTAATGGGCTGTGGATTCGTGGGTTAGGCCTGTGTTGATTGATGGATGCGAGACAGACTGATCGGCCTGTAGGACTGGGCTCGGGTCCAATATAGCCGACCCAACCAGAATTATTAATTTTTCAATTGTTCATCTGAATATTTAGTTTCATCAGTCCGGTTTAATTACTACTGTTTATTTCAAGTGACAACTAGAAGTCTAGTTTCATTTGCACTTGAAGGAAATTTTGAGAGTATCCCCATTTCTTTTCAATTTTAAAAATAAGTTTTTAAAAATTTAAGGAAGAAGTCACTACGAGAGTTAAAACTTTTTGTAAATTCAAATTCAATTTAAATTTTTAATCGAATTAAAATTTAAAAGTAGTCTGAAAAATTCAATTTTAAATAAAAAATTTTAAATTTCATATTAAAATTGAAAATTTGCTCTAAATTGGAGTCACTATCAGACCTTTTTACCAGTTCCAACTGCCCCTCCTTCCACAGTATTTAACGGCGAGGCTGCGGTGTGCTCCCGTTTGAAATTTGAATGCCAAGTCCCTCTCCAAAAATAGTGGAGACTAGACTCTAGAGTGAAGACAATCCTGAGTGGGGTAAGCTGAACCTTAGCTTTTATGAAAAGTCGGTGGCAGGCTGATCAAAATCAAGGGTGGATTGCGTTAATCTGACTAGACTCACTTGGAATTTACTTCCTCAAAAGTCGCACAACGTGCCATTCTCACGTTACTAACACTTTTGGTTTGGACCCTAACTTCAACAGATAACGATTCTTGGAAAATGAAAACACAAATGGTGGTCATTGGTCAAGTCCCGCGGGCCATTTTTCTTTCCATCGTTTCTTCGAGTTTACGTCAGTCGTGTCAACCGGACTAGTTCGGTAAACATATCACAGGTGTCTCTGGTCGCACAACTTTGTAGTATTTTATTGTGAATTACGTGGCCTAAAATAAAGGACCAACCAGAATTGATTATGCCGTCAGTGACACGACTGGTCCAACCCTTGTTAATGCCATTGCCAGTAGTAGAATAGTTGATTAGAAGAGGTAAAGCAAAATTGGAGTTGAATTGCTAAGGTTGACTAATGGACAAGCTTTGGTTTCTTCTTCTTAAATCTATCCATGTGGCCTATTCAGGAAAGAAGCCAAACTTACACACAGAATCATAATAGAATAAGCCTAATAATTTATTATGAAGAGGTAGATATGCCAATGATAATGCTTAAAGTGGCTAACGTAGATTACAATCAATAACCACATTGCAGTGGACAAAGGTAGTGGCTTTCATCGATATGACGGTTTGGTATGACTAAGAAATTGAAAGAACAAAAGGGAATGTGCGAAAAAGCCAAACAAAGTGCACAATCCCTCATTCCCACTGGTTGGCTAAGCCATAAAGCCCGGAAACACACATCTGAAACCTTATCTCCACACTCCATCATTTGCCAACTTCTACAAACCCATTATAAACTATCATGTATGTTATAGAATCGAATGATCCATCATGCTAAATCGTTTGTGATTTTAGGTCGTGGTCATCATATATATGCTACTGACTAGTTTACCTTCAACAACTAGAAAGACCGACACTAGCTAGTAGATTTTCTACGCATCCTTTGTTTATGATAAGTTTCCCTTTTCACTTTACTTTGTCGATGGGGTCTGATTAGGAGAAATATTAAACTAATATATGGCAAACGTAATTATTCCCAATCATCCTTTTAGACCGAGCGTTTGATTCCATTCACAAGTATGCATGCCAAGTTCAAGTCTATCTAGTGGTGCCAGAAACTTGTAACCCAGGGCAAAGAGTAATCCCAATGCTCAACAACAACTTTTCATGACCTAATCATTTATATGTTACTTTAGGTTATCCCTGCCTTCGCTTCGCAGTAAATCAAGGGAAGCACAAGGGTTAAATAAAACTCACGTACACAGACTAAACTAATGCACTCATAATCACGATGACCCACTTGCGTTTACGGATTCTTTTTTTGGTGGATTGTATATAATTTTTGGAGGAAGAGTAAACTAACAACTGGAGGTTCCTGCCAGGGAATTTACGCTTCTTGTGCACTATTATATGTTCCTTTGAAACCGACGTGGGAGCTACAGTTATATGATCAGAATTCGATCCCTTGAGAATTTTCTGTTCCGCACAGTGCACATCTCTTTCGTCCTTCAAGGTTGGAAAATTTGTTCGCATTCGTGCTCCAATCATCTGATATATGATTGTCTAGGAATAAATCAAGAGAACTTAATAATGTGAGAAATATCGATTCTTGTCCTAAAAAGGTAGAATCAGCCACCCAAGCTGTCTCCACACTCGGGCCCGATTAAGTTGTGAGGGGGGTAAATCACGGTTTATCTCGGTCGATTGCTTAGCAGAGCGGCCCTTACACTCCCATTGTCAAGAATCAAACTCAGGTCCTTGTCCCAATTTACTCTACTAGATTACCAACCAAGCTACCCGTGCGGGTTCAATTATGAAAATATGAGAAGTAGATTTTATTTATTCTTCAAAATAATATAAACATTCACTTGCTTGTATAATAATAAAAATAAAATTTAAGCATAAAAGATGATCAAATTATCAATATAAGTGATATTAAGACTATTAGGTATCAAAATTCCAGTATATGAAAGAGCCGTATTACTTAACATGTTATAAGCTAAGTAAGTATGAAACTTATCTTAGTCATCTAATAGAAACATTTTAATGTTATTAGCTCTAAAATCATATCAATGACAATGCTTAACCCTTTAATTCCAATATTTTAGTTCTTACAAACTTCAGCTATTTCGATCCTTGTAATTGTTCTCTTTATATTCGTTATCCTTACCAACGCGTAGAAAGAATCTATCTACGTACTACACCATTTCAATTGTTCATTCCATTCCACCTACCAGTTGGTGATCGGCTAAGAACAAGTATTTATAACATATGTTCTGTATATCTCAAATCGTATATTACACATTTATACTTCTTATTTCCACGCAGGTATCATGCATAAAGTAACTAATGTTTGCGATTGAGAATGAAGTTTATGTTTAAGTAAGGGATTAATTAGCAAGTCTTTTGGCTTAAGTGATTCTTGATTAAATAGGACAAGATGAGCAAAGATGTGTAGTACATAACCGAGCTATTCTCTCTTCAAATGGAAGGACTCTAATATTTACGTACTGTGAAGATGGAATTAAAAGAAAAGTGAAAGATAAGAAGAATTGCATAAAAAGCATATCGAATAATGTTCGTATGTGATATATAGTGTCACATAAACTTTCCACGTGATTACACGTATGACATATTCATTCCATACATTGAACACTTCAAAAGATCAAGAATACGAGAGAGACATTTCCTATAGTCAACCTATGAGGACAATTAGTCAAGAGATGAGGATATTTCACATACCATAAACCAGATTAGTTTATATACAAATACCCATTTCCTTCCACTAATTATTAGCCCCCCCATCTTCTCTTCCAAAGCTGCTTTCACATTTCCTGAAACCCGATTCGTTTCTCTCAATAATAAGCTATCTAGCTTCATAGTTTCAAGGGTATTTCTACATGTGCTAGATCTATTTTCTTCACCAATTGGTCTCTCTCTTGCAGCATGATCTTTGGAAATCTTCGCAACTCGAGCCTTGTTCTGGGCCTGGGATACAATAACGACCAAGAAATTTGTTCTCAGTTAGATCATATGCAACAGCAGAAGAAGAAGCCATCGTTGAAGTACGATCACTTGATTCCATGTCTTACTTTAGGCCTGCCAGAAGAGACGTCCCAGTCAGATATAAAGATCGATCATGATATGCACAGGCAGCCCTGTCCCCTCAGTCCAGTATCTTCATTTTCTAACTCCAATATCAAAAAGGAAAGAGAGTCTGTTTGTGGGGAAGAACTAGATGCAGAGAGAGTATTTTCAAGGGTTTGTGATGATGATGAAGAAGGAGCCAGTCCCAGGAAGAAACTTAGACTTACCAAAGGACAATCAGCAACTTTGGAGGACAGCTTCAAAGAATACAACACCCTAAGTCCTGTGAGTATCTCTCTACTTTATTCATAACTATGCAAATATCGAACAGCATATATATATATATATATACACACCACTGGAGTTACATATCTGACTTCGTCTTCCTGTTCATAAAATTATCAGAAGCAAAAGCATGCCTTGGCAGAGCGGCTAAATCTGAAGCCACGTCAAGTGGAAGTTTGGTTCCAGAACAGGAGAGCCAGGTTTCGTAAATAACTTGTACTTTGTTTGTCAGTAGTAAGCAACATTTTTTTCACTTAACATATCGTTAAGAAGAGGGTTGTTGCTTGATTCATGAGTCATTTGACTAGAATTTATAACTATCTATAAATATCCGTCTTGTATCTGCAGGACTAAGATGAAGCAAACTGAAGTAGACTGCGAATTACTAAGGAAATGCCGTGAAAATTTGACAGAAGAGAACAAGAGGCTACAGAAGGAACTGCAAGAGCTCAAATCATTGAAACTTGCTGGCCCTCTGCATATGCAACTTCCGAAAGCAACCCTCACCATGTGCCCTTCTTGTCAGAAGGTCGCTGGCGACAGGCGACGGTGACGGTGATGCCATCGTCAGGCCAAGACCTTATTTCTACAATCCCTTCACACACCAACCCACGGCCTGCTAATTAGGCGATCAGTGATCGATAGAGGCCATGATACTAGTATTTTTGTCTATGGCTTCAGTGCCATCTAATGCATTCTAGTTTGTGTATCTATTCTCTCTTGATCTCTTCAGGATGTACACACTTTAGAAGATTCTGCTAAGGAGCTCTTCCAATTAATTTTGCTAAAACTTCCATTTCAATATTTTGTCAATCCAATTGTAATGTTGGTGTTTTTGTACCATTATAGGAATGAACCAATATATGTTTATACTTTCCAGAAGGAGATCGATGCTATTCCTTTCGACGATCCATGATGTGCATGGAGAATCGTCCAACAATCGGTACGTAAGGTCCCTGTAGTTTTAAGTAAAATTTAGTTTTATAATTTCCAAAAAATTTTTATTTTTTAATCTTTTTTTAAAAGTTCTTTTTCGTATACTTTTTTCATTTTAAATTATTTATTTGAGTTGATTTAATTAGTTTTCGTGACTTAATTGATTCGCGTATAATATTTATGTCGGATGTATTTTGCCATTACTTTCTAATATAAATTTTAAAAAGATTTTTTTAAAATTTCAAATCATAAAGAGTATTTTTAATATGACGATCATGTTAAGTGTATTTTTATTATTTTAATATAAATTTTAAAATGAAGTTTTTAAAATTTTCAAATGATAAATAATTTTTTATTTTAAAAATTAAAAAATTGAAATGACCTAAATCGCATAAAATTTAAATGAGATTTCTCAAAAATTTTGAGAGTTTAAACCACATAAAATTTGGATGAGATTTTTGAGAGAGTTTGAATGACATAATGTAGGAGAATATGTCTAATCTAAAATATTAAGAAAAAGGGTATTTTTGCAATGTTACATGACTCCAGTTATAAACAAGTAGGACAAATAGAGGTAAAAATTCTTATAGTGAAGAATAATACTCACAACAAAAATCACAATTGGCTACAAAAAAATCATCATTAAAAATCTCAAAATCGTCATTAATAGTCACTAATGACGATTTATATTCACCGTTAAAAATATCTGAAAAATCGAAAGGGGTTAATTATTTCACAAACTTTCCACAAATTTATTTGGCGCTAACAAAATAAAAACAAGCAAAATCAAGATAATAAAAACACCAGAAATTTGGTAACACAATTCGACACACCTTGTCTATATCTGTAGGGTCCTCACCCAGCTTAATCACTTTCACCAAAGTACAATAGTTTTACAAGACTTTACTAAGCCGACACCACTCAACCCTTAGCACTATCTCTCAACCTCACTTTCCTTGAAAGAATTTCACACCCAATAGTTCGACCACCTCGTACTAACTTCAACAGAAGATTTTCTCAATCAACTTAATAGTACGATCGCCTCGTACTAACCTCAGCAGAAGATTTTCTCAACAATATTTGATAATTAAGATAAGAAATAAACAATTTAAGTGATCAATCAACTAAGAGCAAAATAATAATACACTCGAGAAAAAGAAGATTACTTCCCGAAAGGTTAAGCTTCACTGAAATAGATCTGAAAGTCGTCGCAACACCAATAAGCTGACTCATATAAACACCAACATGAAACTACAGAAAAACATAGATGGTTGACAAACACGCTATTGTCCAAAACCTTCCCAAATATGCATCAACAATTAAATCTGCAATCAACGGTGTGATATTGCACGTTCTGCTCCAACCACCTTCTTTAACTGGCTTCACTTGCTTTCGAATTATTTCCTAATACCAAAATCGAACATATGCAATACTAACACCTTATAAACCCACTACATCAAAGCTTGTGAGACACATATACCCACGTCAATTTAATGCCCACTTCCCAATTAATTGCAGGAAATCAAAAACCATAGAAGCTCCTTTTTCAACCCCCACTCCACCTTCACTTTAACGCCCAATCATCTAATAATTGCAACCCACGGTGGACATATGAAGACTAGAACTCGCAAACAAACATGAGCTTCTTATTTTATGTTTATTCATGACTGCGTCCTTTAAAACTTCATTTAATGCACACAACAGCAGCACTTGTTCAACAACTCACTAAGTTTATCTAACACACACACACGTGGCTTCAACACATATATACGCAATAGACTTCTTCTATTGATAAAAGATATACACGATATTCACTTCACTTATTCTGCTATCCACCAAAATCTCCACAAAACAAATTTCTCTTATCCTTTATCCACACAATCCCACGGTACAAAATAACTCTCACCATCGTAAATGTAACAACCACAATTTTTGAATCCCACTACAATTAAGATTTTATATGTCTAATTAAAATGTCAAAAACTAAATAAAAGATATGTATAATATATCCTAACAATCTTCCCCTTTTTGACATTGTTTGTCACAACTATAGAATTCATCTTAAATAACATAATTGGACATATAAATCAAATACACAATCCATATAACAAATACTCCATCTTAATCAACATCAAGTTATCCAATCATCCAAATTTTCCCCCTTGGGACAAAAATATGCTAGAAAGCAAGATAGATAGTCATGCATGTACCTTGAAATCTTCCCCTGAATGGAGCATTCAACATAAACAATATGATGTCTCCTCCTTGAGTCAAAACCATAATCATAATAATCACTAATAGATGCAACAGAAGAATCATAAGCACTCCAAGAAGAAAATTTGCCACCATTCAAAACACTGAGAGATATGCCCGAAAGATAGAGAGATACCCGAGAGAGATCCAAATAGAAGTTACAATGCAAACTACTAAAAAGATGAGATGACAATAGCAATATAAAACTAAAGAACTAAAAATAATATTTCTTTTTTTATTGTCTCTTTTTTATTTTTTTAACAACAAAAAAATAATTTAAAAATGTAAAACACACTGTCCCTGTGCCCCTCAAATAATCTCAAACCTGGTGTTTTTCTTTGGCTCGAATGAAGATGTGTAATATAAATAGCCTGCAAGTTCTTGATAATCAACCCTTTTATTTCTCTTGTTTTTCTTCTTTTGCTCATATCTCCAATAACATTTTCTGTTGGATGATTTCTTCGAATTTGAGATGAAGAACCTCGGTTCAAATAAGCTTTCATTGTTTTAGTTGGTTCATCATCCGAAGTAACTGAAAGTTCTTTAGTTTTTGCAGTTACTTCCTCAGCAGTAATTAACTGTAAACCACTTTCTGTAGCTGCTCCATCTGCAGTGACTAGCTGTAAGTCACTTTCTGCAGTTACTTCATCTGCAGTAACTAACTGCAAATCTGGGTATTTTCTTATTTTTCCTTCACTACGTTTTTGTGTTTGTACTTGACCCTTTCTAATCCAAGCTTGCTTCGATACCATAGGATGCTGCTGAAAATTTAATGAAGAGTGTCTAGATTTTTGGTTTTGACCCCTTTGAAATATTATTGGCAGTAACTGATAACATCTTGGCGCTATATGTCCAATGACTCCACAAAAATGACATGTAGGTATAAATCTTCGATTCTTTCTCGATGTTTCTTCTTCTTGGATAGATCTGGATATATTATTTTTGTCTTCATTCACTTTAGAGCACTCACCCTTATAGTTATTGCCTTGAAGATCCCCTTTAACTTTACCAGTTTCTATCAACTTATCTAGTTTTTTTGTGCCTCCATTCAACATTCTCAATCCCTTTTCAATACTTACCAACTTCATTCTAGCTTCGCCAAGCTCATCCGACATCAACGTTAAGTTCTTTTCTAACTCTTGTATGGTGTTCTTCATGAAAAGATTCTCTTCCTTCAATCTTTCATTCTTTTTACACGTTTTCACCCACTTTTCATATATAGCCTTGTAATCCTCGTAACTATTCCCTTTTTTATTATCTAGGCCACTTTCATCACTGTCATAATCTGATAATAGGTCTTGAGAGGAGTTGTTTTCGAAATTTTTCGATTTTTCTTCTTTTCCGACTTCACTTACTTCCTTCTCAGTTACTGTTAAGCAAGTAACTAGACGTTTGCTATATAAGGCAACCAACGCAGCACTATTCATTATTTCTTCTTCGTTACTATATTCACTCTTGGAATCATTCTCAATCTAGGTACTTGTAAAAGACTTTCCTTTTCTCTTCTTCAAAGCATTAACACATTCAGATTCAATGCGTCCGAAACCTTGACATTTATGACATTGGATTCTTCTTGCCTTTTGTTCACCCTTTTGTGTTTTGACTTGTTGCCTTGAATTGTTACCCAATTAATTTCTGCCAAATTGTCTAAAGTCGGATCTGTCCATCCTCATTCTTTTCAATCATTTACCAAAATTTCGTATGAGTAGTACCAAGTCTTCGTTTTCATTTGATTCGTCTTCCACATCATTCACACTTTTTCCAGTTTTCACCTGTAGTGCCTCTCTTGTGGCCATGTTCGCGAAACTAGGATCTGCACCAACTTGCTACTAAGTTTTGAATCGGTGACTTTGTTTTGATGCCAATTGAAAAACCGAAGGAGGTTAATTATTTCGCAAACTTTCTATAAACTTAGTTGGCACCAACAAAATAAAAACAAGAAAAACAAGCAAAACCAAAACAATAAAAACATTAAAAATTTGGTAATACAGTTCGACACACCTTGCCTACATCTGTAAGGCCCTCACCTAGTTTAATCACTTTCATCGAAGTACCATAGTTTTACCCAAGACTTTACTAAGTCGACACCATTCAACCCTTAGCACTATCTCTCAACCTCACTTCCCATGAAAGAATTTCACACCCAATAGTACGACCACCTCGTACTAACCTCAATAGAGGATTTTTTTCAATCAACTCAATAGTACGATCGCCTCGCACTAACCTCAACAGAGGATTTTCTCAACAATATTTGATAATAAAGATAAGAAATAAACAATTCAAATGATCAATCAACTAAGAGTAAAATAATAATACATTTAAGAAAAAGAAGACTACTTCACGAAAGGTTAAGCTCCACTGAAATAGATCTGGAAGTCGTCGCAATACCAATAGGCTGACTTACATAAACACCAACATGAAACCACAAAAAAACAAAGATGGCTGACAAACACGCTATTGTCCAAAACCTTCCCAAATATGCATCAGCAATTAAATCTCCAATCAACGGTGTGATATTGCACGTTTCACTCCAACCACCTTCTTTAACTTAACTTTAACAATTTCCAAAAACCTTCTTTAACTATAAGTGTTGTCAGTGTTGTTGAAGAAAAGCTAAGCAATTAAATTTATCTTACAAGGTGGAGTGCGTAAGATGTTGAAGAATTGATTGACATGCTGTGATTGGAGTTTTGGTGTATGCGTGGGTGTCTTGCAAAGGCGTTCAGCATGTCTCCATATACATAGTTGAAGGAATTGTGAGAATCAACTGGTTATCTTTGTGCTAGAATTTTTGTGGATTACATCACTTGGGCTGAATGGTTTTGCGTTGTGTTTTCTTTGATGTGTTGTCGTGATTGGCCCATTGTTGTTGCAACAACTTCCAGATCTATTTCAGTGGAGTGGAACTCATCGGGAAGTTGTTCTTGTATATCTCAAATGTATTTAGTTTTCGCTCTTTATTATTTTAATCACTTGAGTTGTTCATTTAATTATCTTTATTATTAAATATTGTTGAAAAAAATCCTCTGTTGAGGTTAGTATGAGGCGATCGTACTATTAGGTTGATTGAGAAAATCTTCTGTTGAGGTTAACAAGAGTCGATCGTATTATTGGGTGTGAAATTCTTTCACAGGAAGTAAGGTTGAGTGATAGTGTCAAAGGTTAAGTGGTATCAACTCAATAAAGCCTTGGGTAAAACTATTGTACTTCGATGAAAGTGATTAAGTTGGGTGAGGGCCCTATAGACGTAGGCAAGATGTGTCGAACTGCGTTATCAAATTTCTGATGTTTTTATTATTTCGGTTTTGCTTATTTTATATTTTATTGGTGCCAAAAAATTTTGCGAAAAGTTTGCGAAATAATTAACCCCCTTTGGTTTTTCAATATCGCTAAATTCTCGTGGCTGAAAACTATAGTAGACATTTTTCGTTAATCGTTGTTAATAATTTTTTTTGCCTACACTTTATTTTCATAGCAAAAAACAATTAGCAACATTTTGAGTCAATACATTTTTGCTATGCTTGTTTTTGTAGCTAAAATTATTAACCACGTTTTCAAAAGTATATTCAAAAGTTTTTAACTATATTTCAAAAAACGTAACTTATTCTTTCTAGCTACGTTTTCATAAACATAACCAAGGCTTTTAACTACATTTTATAAAAAGTAGCCAAAAAGTTTTATGAACTTTTTTAAACATAACTAAATACTTTTAACTACGTTTTATAAATTGTAGTCAATTTTAAATATAGATTTTAACAAAATGTTATACCATGTTAATTATAATTATTTATGACATTTTTAATCCTTATTATTGTATATAATATTTATATTTGTTTTATTGTTAATTTATTATACAAGAATAATTGATAAGTTGAAAACCTGTATATTAAAAGTAAAATATCATTAAATTATGCAAATAAAAAAATATTCTTCGTATATAAGATTTTGATTTCAACCTTAAGAATTCTTATAAACAAAATAATAAATACAAAAATTAGTTTGCAAATTAAAGATGTTGAGATTACCCAAAAAAAAACCTAACTGGGACAACTAGATAGGTTTCTCTATGTTGATGAGAGTAATTTCATACCTTAGCCATCATATAAGAAAGATAAGTAACCACAACCTTCAAAGATTTGATCTCTACAGACTATTTAGAGCATATTCCTACTAAGTTTTTTTGCTTATGTATGTACATAAATAAAAGAGTTTGTAAATATAAACAAGAGAGTTTGTACATTTTATAGAACATGATCATAACAATAGAGACAAACAGTTAGCATAGACATATGTGATCTATCCCTAAGATAATAACAAAAACATAAATTTAGAAATATCAAATAATCTGTTTTGAAGATCCGTAAATTGTGATACAAGTAATTACTAACTAATTCAAAAAGTTTTTCTATTCAAATATAAGCATCCCATATATAGTTGCATTCAACAATGAAATGAAACCAGAAGCACCTTATTTTGGTTGCAAATGTAGAAAAAAGTTTAGAAAAGCAAAATCATACAAAAGAGTTGTATAACAATAAGTAGCTTTTGAAATTATAACAACAAGAAAGGAGACTGGTGCAATGTAAGAAAACAAGTGAATTTGTTAATGTGCCTAAGATAATATAGAAAATAGAGGATTTCAACTTTGGTTCTAACTAATCCTGATCCAAAACTAGAAATGTCCATTTATATTTACTCCCTCATTTTCTACATTATGCAGTCACGACTAAATAAAACGAAACCAATGATTTTGTTCTATCACTGATCAAAACATGACCAAAACAACCAACAAAAACAAGAAAAAGGGAACCTTCTCATTCAACAAGGTTTTTAAAGATTGAGATTTATCACGCAATGAAAGTGTTTCATGCGCAGTCGGTTTCCAATGATTTAACTGTGTTTCCACCATGCTCAATTCTTTAGGTAAAGCTGAGGCCATTAAAGAGGATTTTTCTTTCATATCCTTCCTCCCTGATTTATGCAACAATTTGGTTGTTTAAGTTTGAGAATATTATCCCAAGAAAAACTAATGGTTTTTGGTTCAACCTGAATCCTAGATAGCCTCTTCCATTTTGATTTCAATATCATTTTTTCCTTGATACACTTTCTCAATTGAAGCTCAAGCTCTTCAATTCTGGATGAAGAACTGTCATTGGTATTTCTTGCAGCAACTATTCATTCCAATCTTGCATTGACTTCCTTCTCCCTTCTCATTAGGAAAGGCTTTTCAGCCTGAAACGATTATTTAATAGAAATCATAAATCAAAGTAGAAGTAGAAACAAAAACAACAACTACAAGAAAATTACAAATTACTAATGGAAAATTATTGACGGTAAAAATACCGTAGGCATTCAATGACAGAAAATCAATTTCTGTCTGAAAAATTGTTAGAAAAATTAACATTTAGCGATGGACAAATTTTTCATTGGTAAAGATGGAAGGAAATTATCCCAGGAAAATTTTTGGCAGATTATAGTGATGGAATAGTCATTTTCGTCGGTAAATTTATCGAAAATGTTTCGAGACAAAAATAAGAATCAAGGTGTATTGACGAAACTAGATTCCGTAGGTGATTTACCAACTGAAGAGTTATTCTGTCGGTAAAATTAAAATTTAAATGCCATCATTAGCTTCGACTTCAACATTTTTAATAAATTGAAAACGACGTCGTTTTGGTTAAACGTCTAACTTACCCATACAACCCACCCCCTCATCAATGTTCATTTTCTCCTCTCTTCCGTTTTCTTTATTGTTGTCGGTTCGTTGTTGTCGTTATAGTTTGTACATGGTTCGATTCCCTTCTCTCTGTCCATCGTCTTCCTTCTACAACCATCTTCTTCCTTTGTGTGCTTCGGTTCCCTTCTGCATTTTCGTTATGCATCTTCAGGTGCTTTGGTTTCCTTTTTTCATCGCGTGCTTTTGTTCCCTTCTTCCTTCTGCGTCTTTGTTTATTCATCAATTGAGGTAAGTGAGTTTTGTTTTTTACTGAGTTTTGTGTACTACTTTGATCATTTGGGTTTTTGTTTGTGGTCTGATTGTATGAGTAATCATCAGTTTATGTTTTTTATCAGGTTAAGGTACCGATTTAATCATTGGTTGAGGTACAAAACCCATACATTGATAATTTTTTAATGCATTATGCTTAGATTATAGTATAAGCATTGGTTATAGTTAGATTATATTTTTGTAATAAATTTTTGTCATAGATTGACAATCATTGGTTTTCTTATTTAAAAGCAAAGTTTTAGTTAGGAGATAAGGACACATAATTAAAGAAATAAATTATAGAATCTTGATATTAGGAGAAGGTGAGAGAAAAAAAGATTTTCAATCAAATTATAGCATCTTGATATAAGTTGTTACACTAAATCCCACTAGACCGAGGTTTCAACCTCATATGATTTTTGGGGTTTTTTTTGTAATTACTCGTGTATCATTTGATGGATTTTTTTTGTTCTCATCAATGAAATATAAATATTTTATTTCTTTCAAAAAATGACATCATAGATAAGGACAGGGGCTAGAACTTTTGTGAAATATTAAGGTGTAATGTAAACCTTTAGTATGATAAACATTAGTAGGTAGTTTTCTTTATTATGTTTTATAAGATTACATGCTTTACAAAATATACTTTTCTATTATTAGTGGTAAATTTACATATTCGTGGTAAATTTGCATATTAATGGATCACTAATTGACGAATTCTAGCTATTAAATGGTTAGTTTTTGTTTCTAATGAATGTTTTAGGTCATTTTAAGTATAAATATATGACATATATATGTTTTAGGAAAGGATTTTTCTCTTACAGATATTACACTACAAGAAAATTGGTAATTACTGATAGAAAGTTACACTAGAAGGAGGTTTTAGTAGTAGTTATACCATAGGAAAATTTGATATTTGGTTCTCCAAACAAAGGAGACCAAAAGAGTAATTATCGTTTATTCTTATTTTCAAGATTCTAAGAACTACGCACCAATCATGATAGCCGTTATCCTACTATATGCAGGGATGCTATCATCTTGGTCCTCTTTGGTTTCCTACTATGCCTCCTTTGCATTGATGAATAATGATACTGCTACAAAGCACTTATAAGGCACTGATTCATGAGAAGTTAAAGAGTATGTCAATAATAAGCTAAGCTATTTATTGATGACACGTGTGACTATTTCGATCACAACCAACTCATTGAATTTGTAACCATATGCTTATCTAGGAAGATTTGACCTAAAAATAAAAATAAGAAATAGAAAATTTAAAAAACAAGAGGATTTGATGAATTCCATTATTCAATAAAAAGAGATTGTTGATAATTTTGATGGGATTGAGGTTACCTAGGGGCTTCTTAATGAAAATGATGATCAAAGTGGTGGAAAACAAAGATGTTAGACTAATGATGAGGATAGATACTTCGAGTTTTGAAGAGACTGATAGAGATATTGTCTTTAAGAAGGACTTGATTCACATGCTATGCACTCATGGAGCTACTTTGAAGTAAGAAGAAGAGGTCTTATAGCTCTTCCCCAAGAAAAGCTACTAAGTAATTGGACTAGTATTGAGCTCAATAATTTGTCCACATTTGACATTATAATGAATGATCCAGACATATTATTATTAAAGAATGATTTCTACAGAAGAGTAGGTAAGGTTTGGAAAAAAAGGTTACCTATTGTATGGTCCTCTTAGAACTGAAATCAAGTTTAATCGCAAGAAGCTAAGGCCAATTACTTGAAATATAATATAACTTAACTTGGAAGTGTTAGGTCGGATGATGATATAAGGGATATGTAACTAGATATAGGAAATAATTTTCTAATAGTTATTGAGGATATTAATTTCAATCAAGAAACATGTAATCGAAAAGATAATAATGGTAATGATGAAAATGAGAAATATTAATTCAAAAGATGATATGTGAATTTTAGGTTGAAATATGTCACCAAAGAGAAAACATGATATAATGCAATCAAGGTTCAGATCATAATTTGTAGTCAGTTATTGTCGAGGTGAAGTATCACATTCTGTAGCTGCAACTTAATCAGATGTTGTACCTTTAGCTATTACTACACTTGCATATGAGGAATCACCTTCTGTACCTACTACTACACCATCCACCACCCTTATACTGACAAAGATATCAGGGGTAAACAATGCGGATGAAAGATGCGACCTCTAACCTAGAGCTGAGGGAGTTGATGGAAGAACTAGAACTATAATTGTCACAATCTGTAAGTGAAAATACATGAAACATCATATGTTTATAATTAAGTTATAGGTTTAAATTTTAAAAATGGTATAAAATTAATTGTTTTAATATTAGGTTGATCTCGTTTGGACTATACTAAAGAAACATGAAATTTAAATTCAAGAAGAAGATTGATGTTGAGGGTTATATATGGAAGAATATCTCTCAGGCGAAAAAGAAATTTAACTATCAGAAGTTTGAGGTACAAAAATTATTTTTTATTTTTTAATTGATTTCTATACATTTATTAAATAAATATTATTACATTACAAATACTTATCGTATGTTTTTCCTTTTATTAAAGAAAGAACTTTTTTAGGATTCTGAATTTGATGCAAGCATTTATAAAGTAAGGGAGAGACGAGTATGTAAACGTTATCGAGACTTTGTTAGTGTGATATACAAGATTGGTGTATGACCTCCTTATATTTCTAAACAAATATAGAGTCGTTAGCAACAGTATTGGTTATCACCCGAGACAATGTCCATTTTAAATCATAATTCTACCAACAGAGGTGGAGGATCGGGAGAAGAGAGTCTTTCCTTACATACTAGAAGATCTATTACCTACCACGAGCATGCAGAGAGGCTTGTAAGTATCTACACTTTACATTTATTTTCTGATTTTTACTTTGGTGTATTTTAATTTAATTTGATACGTGAATTTTGGAATGAAAATATGTATATTATGAAGAATGATAATATCACAAATGTCTGGTGCCATTTATGACTATGTTGTTGAGTTATTTTTATTCAATATGGGGTAAATATCATAAAAATAGAGAAACTCTTGCCAAAATTTTTATAAATTGTAGTTCACTTATAATATTTTATTCTAATGAAGGACTCGGACAGAGTGCGTACGACTAATGTGCCAATTCCGATCCAACTAGTTAATCTTAAACCCTCGGATAAGGATAAACATTTACCTATTGAAATTAGATCTTATATGGAACTAGTCTATGATAGCCATATTATCACGGACCAAGTAACGAGTGTCGAAGCCCGACCCCATCTTATGAAGGGCGTCGAGGAAACCAGGGAGGCTGACAGGACAGGGGACGGGGTACTGCTTATCCTGGCTTCGGAACCTCCCGACTTACCAAAGGGATCGAATGAGCAGGTCGAGATCCCAATCCTCAGTCAGGACAAGGAGATGGTTCTGCACGTTCAAGAAAGGGAACCACAGGCGAGAACCGATGGAGGTTTCATCACTGATCTGATGTAGGATCGTTTTAAATCGATTTTCCTTTATGTTGATATTATTTTGCAATTGCAAGGTATGGGCGGATCAAAATTTTTGACCGTACTGAGGAATTATATCAATGCCTACAAACCGGGTATGTTGGTTTTGTTGGAAATTAGAATTAGTGGCCCAAGGGCTAATGCCATTATACATTCTATAAGCCTAGATTATTCATTCAGAGTTGAAGTTGTCGGGTTTTCGGGAGGTCTTTAGCTTCTTTGGAAGTATGATTTTGATATCTCAATCGCCATCGCGCACTGACAGTTTATTCATACCACAGTTAAAGCGGACCCAGTCACTTTCGACCTTACTGTAGTCCATGCCAGTCCGTAAGTGTCCTCACAATAGAGACTTTGGCCAATCCTAACTTGGATTGGACATTCTACTCATAGACCCTGGCTGGTGGGCGGGGACTTCAATGCTAAACTGGAATCATCGGACAAATGTGGGGGAGTTAGTTCTCATAGAGTTCTGAATATTAGGTTCCGAGAGTGGGTCCACAAGTATGGTCTCCTCGATTTGGGTTTTGTAGGATCCAAATTCACCTAATGAAAGGGAACTATCCAAGCTCGATTAGATCGCATGTTTGGTTCAACGGCTTGGCTGCAAGAGTTTTTGTTTACGAAGAACCAACATCTCCCCTTTCTTAACTCAGATCATAGGCCTATGTTGGTTTATTTTTCTAGAGCCAAACAACGACCTCCCGGACCTTTCCACTTCCAAAATACGTGGATCACACATCCAAGCTTCAACGATGTGGTCACCAAACACTGGCTACCGGCCAGGGAGACGATGAGTCAATCGTTGGCCCTTTTCTCTACCCATTTACAGAACTGAAACAACCGTGTTTTTGGCAACATATTCCTCCGAAAGAAACGATTTTTAGCCAGACTGGCAGGAATCCAAAAATTTGTGATGGAAGATAACTTGGACTCGCTCTTGACGTTGTAGGATCGATTGAGCGGCGAGTTGCTACAAGTCTTATGCAAGGAGGAAATGTATTGGCATCAGAAGGCACGATGTAGTTGGATTTCGAAGGGTGATCGTAATACAAAATATTATCACAATATCACCCTATCCAAAAGAAAGAAGTTGAGGATTGTCAGACTAACAGACTCACCTAGGGCCATTGTTACTGATATGGAGAAAATGCGCATCTCAGCCAGGGAATTCTTTGTTCAACTTTATACGACTAATGAAGGGCCTACCTCGCAGTTTCCAATCTCAAGAGCCTTCCCAGCGCTGACAGCGGTACATGTCCAGGGACTTGCTCTTCCCATCCCTACCACTGAGATCAAGCAGGCGGTCTTTGATATGAATCCCAACAAAGCCCCTGGAGTGGATGGGTTCAATGTGCTCTTCTTCCAACATTAGTGGGGGAGAGTTGGGCCAGTAGTGGTGGCATTTATCCAGTAAGTTTTTCGACTGGAGCGTTGGGAAGAGGAGTTGAATCAGACCCTACTGATGCTAATTCCTAACTCCCTTCCCCATTTTAGCTTTCTCACTTCCGTCCTATTAGCCTGTGTATTGTCCTGTACAAAATTATCTCTAAAATCGTCGTGAATCGTTTGAAAGTGCACATGGATCACCTCGTAAGGACAAATCAGTGTAGTTTCATACCCGACCGACACATCACCGACAATATTATCATTGCATAAGAGGTTATTCACTCTTTGCAGAAAAAGACTGGTCATACTGGATACATGGCCATAAAGGTGAACTTAGACAAAGCTTATGACCGTCTTAGATGGAATTTTATCCAAGAGACTTTAATGGATATTGTGTTCCTTGCTAGCTTAATTCGGCTCATTATGAAGTGTATCACGACGGTCTCCATGCGAGTCACCTGGCAAGGAATCGTATCCGAACCCTTCAGCCCATCCAGGGGTATTAGGTAGGGGGATCCACTCTCATCTTATATCTTTGTGCTCTGCATAGAGCGGCTAGGACACCTTATTATGAAGGAGGTGGCGGACGGGAATTGGAAACCTATTAGACTGAGTCGTACGAGGCCTCCGCTCTCTCACCTTTTCTTTACAGATGATCTCGTCCTTTTTACTAAAGTAATGGAGATGCAAACGCAGATAAAGGTCCGTATTTTATAAGCCTTTTGCGAAGTCTCTTGACAACAAATTAGTCAAGCCAATTCTCAGATCTATTTATCTAAAAACGTCCATAGAGACACTGCAAGACGTCTGAACCAAGTCTTACAGATGACATGTACGAATAACCTTAGTTGGTATTTAGATGTTCCTTTGATTCATGAGCGCACAACTAGACATACATATCAGCACATTCTTGACAAGGCTCAACAAAAACTGGCTGGGTGGTGTGCAAGGTTGTTGTCTCTAACAGGGTGCGTAACCTTAACCTAATCACTTATTTCCTCTCTGCCAATCTTCACGATTCAAACGATTCATCTCCCGCGTCAGCTGTGTGACGATTTGGAGAAGATAATGCGGGATTTTATTTAGGGATCCATGGATGAATTACGAAAAATGCATTTTATCAATTTGGACTCCGTCTGTCAGCCCAAAGCTACAGGGGGTCTGGGTATTAAATGCATCCGCTCCACAAATGATGCCTTGCTGGAAAAGTTAGGTTGGGTGATGCTTACTAAACCCACAATCCTTTTGGTACAAATTTTACACGCTAAATATCACCTCGACACGCATCATATACCCCACATGATCGACAAGGCAGGGATGTCCGTAATTTGGAGGGGGATGGCCGCATCCTGGTAGGTCGTACGACAAGGGTGTAAATGGAATCTGGGCAATGGGCGGCGTATTTTCTTTTGGCTGGATATTTGGGTTCTAGATTAGGGGCCGTTAATCCTAGTGGCATCCTCTCAAATACCTGATAGGCTTTTTCATGCTATGACCGCAGATTTTACCAATGAAGGGGGTCAATAGCTATGGCATCAGTTCGAAACCTACCTTCCTTCTACGGTTTGTGTGGATTTGGCGCCTATCCGACCTCCTTTTGATGATAGCGAGGATGACAAACTGACATGGGGGTTGACTTCACATGGGAGGTTCACTGTGGCGTTTGCGTATGAATTAATTGAAGGACGGCCCACAGACCCTAATCACAGGCTCTGGGAGACTATATGGAAGTGGGAAGGACCTTAGAGGATCCAGTTGTTTCTTTGGCTTCTAGCTAAAGGGAAAATGTTGACAAATCAGCAGCGAGTGACTCGCCCTATCGCCTTGGATAACGGTTTTCCTACCTGTGGCCAAGCTGTAACATCCCGTCCTCATATTAAGGGTTAGGACCTGAAATTTCAATGCATGTATGCTCAAAGAGATATTAAAGAAATACATTTTCATGCTCATGCATAATGTTAACATACATGCACATAAATATTAAATCTTTGCACACAACAAAGTGTACATGCATTCATTGACAACTTCCGGGTATGATTCTTTTCAAATGTGATGTTATTGAAAGTGAGAAGTAGAGGAAGTGGAAAGAGTGATCTAGGTATGAGTTGAGATAAGGAAAGATTTGGAAATAAAATTGGTAGTGATCTGAAAAATGTTCACTGAATATGCTTCAGTCTTTTAGCCATAACGTTTTCTATAGTTATCCAAACAAGATGATTCTTAATTTGGATTAATCTAGAGATATCGTATGAAGACATCAAATTTCAGTTTTGTCTCTAAAAGTCTCAAAGTTTCATAAAGTTAAGAATTTGGTGCAGTACATTGGTGTAGGAATGGAAATTTAATCTTTAGAATTTAGGGGCAAATTTGGAATTGATATAAATAGATTTTTGCAAAGATACCTTCTAAAAAGTTGTAGATATTTCTTTTATCTTTCCAACGATATATAGTATGAAAATTTGGGACATCGGAGTCAAAAGTTATGATCCTTATAAATGAAGATGTTCTGGGCAAGGAAATGAGACGCAAGAAAATGAGACACAAGAAATGAGAGGAAAGAAAATGAGACGCAAGGAAATGAAATACAAAAAAATGAGATGCAAGAAATGAGAAGTAAGGAAATGAGACGCGAGGAAATGAGACGCAAGAAATGAGACGCAAGGAAATGAGACGCAAGAAATGAGACGCAAGAAAATGAGACTCAAGGAAATGAGATGCAAGGAAATGAGACTCAAGAAATGAGACGTAAGAAAATGAGATGCAAGAAATGAGACGGAAGAAATTGAAACGCAAGGAAATGAGACGCAAGAAATGAGACGATGAAAATAAAACGATAGAACTAAGACGAAAGGAAAGTGAGATGATAAAAAAGTGAGACAATAATGAAGTTAGATGATAGAATTGGCCTTTGAGGTCTTCATTAAAGATGTAGATATGGAAGTCCTCTTTCCAATAATTTAAAAATGAACTCAATCAGACATTTGTAGTGAGAGTTATGGCAATCACGTCAAGGCATGTACTATACGAGTAAAGACGTGAACATGTTAGATTCTTTTGGCTATAACTTTTTATCTAGACACCCAATGGACTTGATTCTTAAACCATTGGACTTTTAAGACTTTGCTCTACGTCTCTACCAAAAATCATAGCAATTTGAATCTGATTAAGAAAGATTGAGTGAACAGAGTGGGATGAGTACAATGAATGTACCCTTAGAGAGTATGAACTGGTGTTATTCTACTGTACATGCTTCAATATTTTGATGATATCTTGATATGTAGAGTTCCAAATGAGATTATTTTTTATTTGAAGTAAACTAGAAACATAGTGATACAAATCGTATGAAGAAATCAAATTCTGAATCAGACTCTGAAAGTTTCAATTTTTGGATGGAAATTGAGTATCGGGTACTATCTCTGAATAAAAGCAGTCCGGAGATATTGGAGTATAACTTTCACACTACTGAACCAAATTGAATGCTTTTGATGTCATTGGAAACGTAAGACAATAAAGAAGAGTCTTCTTGAAGAAAGTGTTATGTTAGAATATGCAAAGGTACTTTTGGCAAGACACTT
>JANZLF010000002.1:4218061-4230736 GCA_026546835.1 Erythroxylum foetidum
AAATTTAGGGACTATTTTATAAATTTAAAAAATATCCCGAAACGGTACCCGGTACCGACCGATACCGGTACAGTTCCATTCCAGAGCTCAATTCGGTACCGAGCCCGGTACGGTATTCATAACATTGGTTTTTCCTGTTCCTATCCCTTGGATAAGCCACATTAAAACCAGTTACGTTGGCGATATCTGTAGCTAAGGATACGCGCGTACATGTAACCAAACAGAGGTGATCTTTGCCTAAAGTAACCCTAATCAAATCCTGCTCACTGTATAAAGCCGCTTTCAGTTCTGTTATCAGTTCTTGTGTAGTGAGGTAGACTTGTCTCTAAATATGATTGTTTCAGTTCTAGAACTATTTTTAGAGAGTGTTTTGTGCAAGACTATTATTGTAAGAGTTTTCATTCTTCTGTTATTATCTTTAGGGTATGTTTGGAAGTTTATGATGGAATGGAATGGAATGAAATGAAATGGCAATTAATGGAATGGAATGAAATGGAGTGGAATGGAATGGAATGAAATGGGTCACTTCATTGTTTGAAAGTTTAAATAAAATAAGAGAGGGACTCTTTTGATCATTGTTTGGAAGTGATACTAAAAATGAATAAAATGGAATTACTTGTAATATTTTTTCCAAAATTACCCTTGTAATAATAAAATATGCATAGTTATCATGAAACTATTTTAGTAACCCCAAAGCATTTCAAATTGTAGGATGCTCAGAATATAGTTTTCTCTTTTTCCTATATAAGTATTTCAAATTGTAGGATGAACAAAGAAGAATAGTCGATGCTTACCTGATGGAATGAAGACAGATGACCCTAGTAGCTGTAGAGGAAAACGTTAGTCAATGGAAGAAGCCAGCTGAAGGCAAAACACAATGGACGTAGTAACATGTAACCGCGTAGGTATTTGCTGGATTGGGGTTGTAATTTCATTAATTTTTTGAGGGTATTTTTGTCATTAAATTAGGGTTTGGAAGGCAAACCATGTCATTCCATCCCTGACCTCTCAATTTGGGAGGTCACAAAATATTAGATTTTGGATGGCAAATGATGGCTTCCAAAGTCATTAATTGTCATTCCAACTTGTTTCAAAATAGACTCACAAACAATGACCTGAGTAACATTATATCACAAGTAACCGGCAAAATCAAGAGATATCAATTTCAAGTTCAAAGTCGATTGTGCATATTGAAATTATATTTTTCAAGTTCTAATTAATTATTAATTTTCTTTTTTTATTTTTAAAAAAATAAAGATTCCAATGACTGATACACATTTTTAAAATTGAAAAGGTATCTTGACAAATTAGAAATATAACTCGGTCTTTTTCAAATGAAGAAGAAGTAATGGTATGAAAGTTATTGACAAATTAGAAATAGAACTTGGTCTTTTCCAAATGGAGAAAAAATAATGGTATGAAAGTTACAGTCAAATTATATTTTTTTATAAGCTAATTAATTGATTTTATTTTTATTTATTTTGAAGAAAACAAATAGTTGTAAGAATAGTAAGGAAAATTTACCTCAAAGAGTTTTAGCTTAAATTAGTATGTAGTAGTTTAGGATAATTGTGATAAATATAATTATCTTGGATATTAAATTTCCAATTTTATGTATTGGAAATTAGAATTTTATTATTTTGGTGATTTTTATATATTTTTATATATACTAATAATTTTTATTTGCTTGTGTGACAATATCTTCGCAATAAAAATTTGTTTCATTCGTAACAATTTTTATTTTATGGCCACCATTGCAAAAAATTTTATCAATTAAGTAATTAAATTATTAAATTTAATAATATTATTTGTCACAAACATGAATACATTAGTGATAAATTTATCGTAACATGTAATCTTTACTTAGTGATGACATTATTATAACATATAACTTTCATACTTGTGATGAAGAAGTATTAGTGACCCAGAAGTAATAGACACTGATAAAAAAAACACGAGTGATAAATATTTTCACTATTTTTAATTATTTTTAGTGACAATGATGTTGTCACAATAAAATAAAATATTGTTACGACTTTATTTGTCACTATTTTGTGTTGTTTGTGTCGACAAGATTGTTACAAATATGTAAAGTTATTGTAACCATATAATTTAGTCACACATTCCATAGTTTTTAGTGTCAATATTTTTGTCACAAAATTGTTGCATAATTGTGACCATTTTTCTAAAGTAGTCAATATTTTATTAGTACGAAAGGTGACAATTTTAAAAATTGGTCACTATTAATAGTAGTGACTAATATTATTGCTTGTAGTGACAACTTTTTCTTGTACTAAAAATACAATTTCTCGTAGTGAAAACAAAAAACTATAACAAATTTATTAAAGAACTTATTCATTTATTTAATCATTTTTTAAATGATAAATGTATTTTGGCTTTATTAGCAATTAACGATACATCGGAACCTTTTCAATCTTAAAATATGTTCTAAGTAAAATGTACCTTAATTAGGATTTACTTCTAAAGCTAATTCCATATAAAATTAAACTTAAATATCAACTCATATATAAAACAGTGGACATCCTTGCTTCTCAATTGTCATATATCTCAAATACTAAACAACTTTAGTACATTATCTACATACTTGGATCAGAATTAATAAACAACTTCTAATTTATTTTTATAGATCTAATTCTCATAATTAACTTCTTACTTTTTCATATTTAATATGAATTGTTTTCGGATAAATATATTTTTGACAATTGAAAATATAAGTTATTGTTCTCTTTAGGAATAGTAAGTCTTTATATACTCCTATTGAAGAGGACAACTATATTCTTACTAACTTTTTTGTAAAAATAATAAATTCAAAATTATCTTCGAAATAAACTATTTGAAATCATCATGAGAGTGAATATTTCAAAGTTTCATAACCTTTCAATTATACATCAAATTTATCAACAAAAGCACTAGTTCCAATTAGATTTATTATCATGAGATTTAAACTTTTCAAATTTCATTTCTCTCGTACTATTTATCATGAGAATCATGAGAACGATTATCCTATAAGTTTTCATTGAAACAAACTATTTGTTTAATGGGTTTGTTTGTAAGATTATATTCAACCTTTTGGATATCTAATTACTTTTTTTGGTTCTAATTTAGTTCTAAAGTTGGTGGATAATATACACTTCAGCTAAGCTTAAAAAATCCTTATATTATTAAGTTTTTCAAAGTCTTAATGTTTCACGTGTAATATAAAATCTTGTTAATTGATCTTATAGGAACTAATGGATGTAAGTTGTAGTATTAAGCATATACTATAGAAGAAATAATATCTCATTATATTATATCTCTTTGTATATTCCTCCTTATGTAAATTCACATTATTATGAAATTTAATTTTAGAAATATCTATTAGATAATCTTATTCTATAACAAAAAAATCATATTTCACCACATCAATTTCATCAAAGTACTTCAGTGTTTTCATCGCTTGATTTCTACTTAAATTTAAATTAGTTGAATTTTTCAAAATTGTAAATTAATATCTCATTTAATACATATAACAATATCATATAAAGTCATTAGCATTTCTAATGAAATATAAGAATAATCATTTTATAAATTATCATTACATTCTAGCACATCACATACGAAAGATTTAGCAACTCAATACTATCATCATTCTTTAACCAAAGAGTGATTTGCTTATTTTTCAATGTAACAAGTTTAACAAGCTTCATATGATTCATAATCAAAATGATACATATATTCTTGTATTTTACTTTATGATTCTTATTATGCTGATTTAACCAATATGACTTTAAGGGATAGTTTTGATTATTCAACTTAGTATTCTTGTCACTTATGTGAAGCATAAGTCTTATTCGATCCAATGCATACAAATTATTTGTATAAATATTCTATTTCTTGTCATGCCTTACGCATCGTAATAATGTTGAATCTAAATTTAATATCAAATACTCATAAACATGTATCAAAAATATATATGATCTCTATTATATTTCATATAAGTAAGAAAAGTCATGCAATGATTTTTCTTCCAATGATAGTTATTATCATAATATACCAAATGCCTTCAACTGTAGTCTTATATTTGTGCTTTTAATGGGAAAAATTGAATTAAACAATTTCATCAAGGTAGTACACTTTTTAATCTCCACTCAAACTTATGGGCTAGATTACCATGAGACATTTGAAACTGTGGCAAAAACGAACACTATTAGGATTCTGCTAACCCTAACAGCACATTTTGATTGACAACTTTTACAATACAATGTAAATAATGCATTTTTTCATGGAGATTTAGATTATGAAATTTAGATGGATGTCCCTCTAGGATTTGGAAAAGAACTAAGGGATAAAGTTTGCAAGTTGACGAAGACCCTTTATAAACTAATACAATCACCAAAAGCATGATTTGAAATGTTGACCAAAATTATGAAAATATTTGGATACCAACAGAGTCAAGGTGATCGTACTCTTTTCATAAGCACTTGTCTATAGTGGGAGTGACAGCACTTTTTATGTATGTGAATGACATCATTGTCACTGGTAATGATGAAAAGGAAAAACTAGAATTGAAACAACAACCGGTCAAGGAATTGGAGATAAAGGAGCTTCGGAGACTAAAAGACTTTCTAAGTATTGAGTGACATATTCCAGAAAGGGGATTTGTAAGGAGGCTCAGCACATACTTGACCAGACATAGCATACTCTCTAAGTGTAATTAGTTAGTTCATGTATGATACAAGGGAATCACATCTACAAGACACTTATAGAGTGTTACAAACTTACACTATTTGAAAAAAAAAAATCCAAGAAACTTCTTCTGTTCAAAAGACAAAGGATCTTGCCCTTGAAGTCTACATCGATGCAAATTATGGAGGATTTATAGTGAATAGACGATTAACTACTAAGTATTGTAAGCTCCTTGGAGGTAATCTGATAACATAGAAGAGTAAAAAGCATAATGTTATAGCTAGATCATCTACTGAATAAGAATTCAGAGCAATTGCTCAAGGCTTGTGTGAGATGCTACGGCTGAAGATTATCCTAAACGACTTAAAGGGTCAAGTGGAAAGGTCCTATAAAACTCTACTGTTGTAACAAATATGCTATCAATATTGCTCCTATTCAATATGATAGGACGAAAGCATACAGCATTTCATCAAAGAAAAGTTGAACTAGTATGCCTATCTTATGTTCCAACAGGATACTAGCTAGTAAACATTCTTACCAAAGAGTTGAATAACTCCAATTTCTATAATAATACAACTTGAGAGGAAGTGTCGAGATGTACATTAGCTATAAATATCATTATTATTTGATAGATATTAAGGGTGTTAATGATATCCTTTAATTTGAGATATTTTAGTTAAAATTTTCCCTCTAAATTAGGTAGTTTTTTATTTTGTATCTAAAACTCAGGACGGAGCTATATTATAAGAAAGGAAATATTTTTTAAAAAAAATTACTTATATAATTAAAATTTTAAAATTACAAATATAAATAACTCCCTTTAAAAATATAAGTGCCCCTTAAATTTTAAAAATATAAGTACCCCTTAAATGTTAACCTCAGGCCTCTCCTTAAAGTTGAATCTGACTCTGTCCTTGCTAAGACTCATCGTATATATTCTAATTCATTGTAAATTCAAAAAAGAAAGAAATAAAGAATTTTTCCTCTCCCATCTTCTTCAAGTACCACTCATGTTACATTTTTTAGGAGAACATTATATCATTGTAGATTAAAATGTGTATGTTAACAGCAAAAATAATTCTTTCCCGCATATTCAAGAAGATATGTTCTCAGGATTAAACATGGTTCGTAAATTCCATACAGGTAAATACAAAAGCGAGACAGGCAATGGAGTTCTAAAACATCCGAATCACCAACCAAACATGTAAAATATGATTCAATCCCCAATCATACATTAACTGCTCACAAAACACACTTAGCACCAAAGCAGTAGTATCCTCACAAAGAGAAATGCAAATCACAGTAAAAATTGATTCATCGATAAGTTATAAATCCTTCCCTTCTGCATTATCCATATCCCTCTGCAACCACACTTTCATACACATTCACATAGGAAAGCTACCAACCAGAACCTGAAATAAAGTTTTCTGTAATGCCAAAGCAAAACTACGAGAGAGTCTAAATTTGATAAACAACACAGCATCAATAACGATGACAACGACAAGATTTGTAACGACAAACATGATAACCTATGTAGTAAAAGATTATACAGTAATGGGCATTTTGTGGTAAGAAAAACAAAAATAGTATGGTTTTATAGATTAGAAGACATTACCCAAGTCTTGCAATTAATATTACAGGGCTTAGTTTGCTAGACAAGGATTGTTTATGGCCCTAGACGATAGGGACCATCGCCCATGTAGTGGCCATCCATATAAAGAGCTGCATTTTGTGGGTGTAGACCGTCCATAACCATGAATTGCATGTCTTCTGAGGGCTTCCAATGCCTTTTCCTTTGATTAATGAACCAGTTGTTTATTTGTTTCTGGTCTAAACCAGTTGATTCTGCCAATGCCACCTTTTCTGTCTCCTGTTAGGTACATTACCAAGAAAGTATGAATATAGCCTATCGCTCAGGCATACGCAACAATCTGTAAATTACGTGCTTCCACTATTCGGTGAACCAAAGATATAAACCAAGCAACAAGCTTTAATCAGGTATACACAATACAAGTAGTTTAATCTATCAATCAATTTAGTTTTGATTTAACTCTCCTTCACTAATGAATAACAAGTTTAAATAATAGAAAGGACAAACTTACAGAAGGATATGGCCACTTATAATGTAGCTCCCACCAACTTAGGAGCTTCTGCCTAGCTTCTTTTGGCAGCTTGCCCTTTTTCTTCTTCTTAGAGAGTTCTTGTTTAAGACTACTTAAGTAACCACTGTATTTCTTTAAGAGGTGGTTCTTGAGCTCTCGATCTTCAGCTCGAGGATCAATCTCAGGCAATTCTGTTTCTCCTCCACTGTTCTCTTGATCCTCTTCAGACGAGACAACACCCTCAGATTTCTCATCTGCTCATTCAATCAAACAAAAAGAGGAACATTTTCCATGAATTAGATGAGTTTTAGTTCTATGAATTGTCCTAAATTAAATCTTCCACAGAACTATAGAGACCAGAAACACAAGCAATGAGAATAATCAGCTTCGGAATTGGGTATCAGTTAATGTGAAGAGCTCGCAGAAAGCTTTCACCAGCTTTCGACTATTTGACGCTTGAAGCTACCTGGCTCTGGACTGAAGTTTGGAACTTCAGTCGGCGTTCCCTATATATTTATCCACAAAGCAAATGTCTTTTCAACTTTTTTCCCTTTGTGTTATGGTTCACACAATTCACCATTAGTCAACTGAGAAATAGCAACTCCGTTCTCGAATCATGTTAAACAATAGTGACTCAACTTACAGCTGAGGAACTATTCACTAGTGCAGTTGAAGAACAAAATAGAAACAGGAAAAACCATGTAAAAAGCCAATGTGTATGCTATCAAATAATTATGTTGTTGGGGGTTCCAAGTGCTTTCCTCAGTAGTGTCTGAAGTTTCTTTCATTTCCAAGAAACTTCTGCACTTAAATTCCAGATTCTAGGAGAACTAAAAAGGTTAATTACCATTTGGAAAACCAAGAAATGGTCAAATCAGTAAGCCATTGAAGGCTTTACAGTCTTACTCTTTTCCATTTAATTCCCATCAGTCAAACATACTACTACATCCAATTCTCTACTTAACTCGAAGAAGGAACAAAGATTTCTTTCTTGGAACCAGCAAAACAAAACTCACATTTGCTTAATATCAGGAAGATCGCTTCTTCTACCTCCATCTTCCACCATCAAAACAGATCCACCCAGATCGATCGCCTCCTCCGACTACTCTTGGTTGCCCTCTCCAAATTTTTCTCTTTAAATTATTACGACACTGCCCCGGTACTAGAAGTATATAACGCTCTTAGAAATGTAGGAAAATCAATTAGGAAAAGGAAAATGGGAAGTGAAAAGAGGTTGGAAAGCGGTTTAAGATAGCAAAAGCGTAATGGTCTACAGAAATTCATTAAGAACCAAGACCACGTTCTGGCGCGTCGTACAGGTTACATGGGGTAGCCTCGATTTGAACAGCATCCTAGGTTCTTCAGTTCGCAAAAGCAAATCAAAATTTGGACATGAAAAGCCTAAACTAACTAATAAAATGACAACACTAATAATGTCATCAATATCGAAGTATGTACAGTATATCCCACAAAACCCATTCGGACCGATCAAAACTAGAACCCTCATAAGGGTTAACTTAAATTTTCCAAGAACTGTACATATATATATATATATATAACACATAGGTAAGACAAGTAACCATGCAATGTCATCATCTCTTGTTTCTACACAAGTGCCTTTTACCTGTAGATTCAGGAAGAGTTTAACAATCCAAAGCCCTCGACCGTAGGCTCCTGATTAGGGTTTGTTAGGAGTAATACTATTGGAATGTGTAATCTCTTCCACAGCATACCTCACCCAGGAATCGAAGAAATGGCTAATGACTGAAGGAGAAAAGAACATAAAGGTTCTTTATTAATGTTTTGTTAGCAATCGGAGTTTGGACTGGTTATCATGTTTCTGCACTGTGCAAGTAAATCTAAACCCACTCTCAATCATGAAATGAACATATATATATATATATATAATCGAATTTTCTACTCCTTTCCATGCTAGGCGAGGCCCAGCTCTCTTCTCTCTTCTACCTCTCTCTATTCTCTGTTAACGAACAGGCCTTTTGTTTATTCTGCTAAAGACTAGGAGAATTAAATATCAGTTAGAAGTATTCAGACTTTTAAGATAGAAGGTCTACGTACCAGAATTAAAGATACGTAGAGGACCATTGCAGATCATATTAAGCTGAGTTTCGATCCTACGCATGAAATCCATGGCTTCTTGTATGGGTCTCGTAAGCTCCTCCCGGTACTTCACTAGCATGTCGTGGTAGGCTTCCTGTATTTGTCGTTTCAGATGTTTAGAAACATGTAAATAAACGGACCCATATGAGATAAAGAGGCAGATTTTAAGGTATATAAGCTGCTTAAATAGATTTAGAGCATTAAACTTCACCATGAACTGATCTAGTTCAGGGTCTTTCGAAGCATCCCTGGAATTAACTGAAGATCGCTGTCTTGATTCAAACTCCTGTCGAGCGGCCACAAGTCGAGCAACGATCTCAGGTGGAGCTCCAACCTTAAAGTATACCAGAGACAAAAAGAGATAAAGGTTCACCGACAAAACAACATTAAGTTTTTCGGGCACTAAGAGAATATGATCTTCTTTTACATGCTTATACCTTTTGGCAATCCATGTAAACTTCCACGAGGTTAGAGTATTTAGGGTGAGCTATGATCTTGGCCTTGATGGCTTCAACTTCGCTGGAGCTTTCACTCCCTTGATGCTGGTTAACTGCATGATGCCCCCTCAATAGAGGGTTGTGAAATTTATGAGCATGATGATGTGAAGTGTTGGCTTCAGTCTTCACTATATGAGGATTTGCCTCAGATTGGAAACACTCACTTGATTGAAGATGAAAAGGACTTAAAGGCATCTGGGTCTGTTGACTGCTCAAGTTACAGCCACTACTTGTTCTTCCATAAGGAGAAGAATTAGGAGCAAGAATCTGTGAAGCGTACAAGAAATTACCTCTTGGAGTTGTGTTCTCGTTCATTTGGCTATACTCTTCCATCTCTAAAGAAATCCGAAAAGTAGTAGAAAACTACCAGAAATGACCAAAATAAAAACCAAGTATAGCCAAAAACCCTAAAGGAAGGCCAATATGGAGAAACCCTAGCCACCTAGTCATCTATGGTCTTAGAGAGAGCGTGTCAAGAAACTTAGGTTTTCCATCTAATTGCATGTAAACGAAGAAATCTGAGAAGTAAAGATATTGATCCTCGAAAGCTTTTAGGGAGGTCTTGAGCTGAAGTTGCACCAAGACTTGGACATACTAAGAGAAGAAGAAGATATATAGGAGATCAAAATGAACAAATATAGAGACAAAGAGGTGTCGAAAAGCAGAAGGCGAAGATCAGAGAGTCCAAGCTTTAACCGGAACCGGCAAGAGACTGCGATTCTTGGGTGCGTGACAAGACCTCTTTTCTTTAATACATAAATAAAGAAATGTTTAATAAATATAAAGGAAAAGATGACCAAGTAGACGAGCCAACCTAGGTTGTAGATTTTTATTTTTTCCTTCAATAAATTATTTAATAGAAATTATTAAGATCATTTTAACTTTTAATAATTTATATATAAGCCATTAAATTAATATTCTCTGTTTTTTTCAAATATACAATAGTACTAATTAAACTATATTTTTATATTTTATCTTTATAAAAATTGGACTGTTTTAGATTATGTGGCTCTCATTTATTATGGTTACCTTTTCTTTCACGGCTTTCTCATCTTTTTCACCCTATTCTATCTTTTCGGTTTTTGCACTTTGACATTCCATTCCTTTTACTTTTTACATTTCTAACACTAACACTCCAAAGATGCGAAAGACACCTAGTCATTCGTAGCTTGTGCTTATGTATAAACCTAGTAGAGCAGGTTCTTGTTGCTCTCGTACTATTGCATCTTGACCATGGGATGTGCCACTTACCTAATCGACGGCTATTTATAGCCCTTTGAAACTTGTTAACATTCTAATCAGGTATTATGCATTAATTGGATGACCAGTTTTTCCAAGCAATGATACATTAGATAATACTAGTCTATACTGGTTCAACTTTTGCATATAATACTCGGTGTTCTATAAATGTAACGTCAAGCTTTGAAGTGTATAAAATAGTGTAATTAGACCACGTGCATCACTTGCCATTCCTATGTTTAATTATAATTGTACCAATATTAAATTACAGAACAAGGATTTATATTCAGATATCAGAAAATATATAATATGGTTAAGGAGATTCGGAACGAATTTATAGGTGTATAAAATATAAAACGTTAGTTGGCTATTTATTATGATTGATCTAACAATTTTTTTGATATTCCTATTTTCAGTATTATTCCATACAAAAGAATGAGTTTTATTCTTTAATTAACAGATAATTGTTACGATTGTGATAGTTTTTCTGAAATTTGTGACACTCAATGTCACATATAATTAAAATTTAATTAATTAAAATGTGATAAAAATTTTATTTTTATATTTTTAATAAATCAATCGTTACTGATAATAGTAATAATAATTTTGTCATAATTATAAAAAAATTTACTCTCATTTTTATTGTATCCTTTCACATTTCTATTATTATTCCACGTCAACCCTCTCTAAGCTAGTTTCTCTGCCATTTAAATGTCTTCCTTGCAAAACAATGAAAAGTTTAGGATTTCATGTCAGATTACTAAGATTCCATACCTGAGTGCTTCGATTATGAACTTGCTAACCAGTAATAAATCAGGCAAATTCAGGACAAAAAGAAAGAGGAAATATTGTACTTTTTGTGCAGTATCCACATACTAATTACAAGTTACAGATAGTACGAAATTTCAACGGTAAACAGTGAAACAAAGTCTGGATGTTCATAACCTGTCCACATACGTACTGTTTGTGATGACCTGTTGCAGTAAGACCACGTGTGGTGTACACAGAGACCTAGAGAAGAGGAGAGAAGGGAAGAGGGAGGAGAGGAGAGAGACGGAAGACGCACACAAGTCACAGAGAGACAGACAGAGAGAAAGATATAAATGGTTCTGTATTTTGGGTCTGTTCGACGAGGAATAGCTGGCGGCTATGTCCACCAATTGATGCCAAGACCCATCATCCAAAGCCAAAGGGCTTGCAATACAAACACTAACACCCCCGAGAGTCGCGCGCTACAAAAGGGTTTCGGTTTGTGGTGTGGGGGTCCAGATAGGTGAGACTGAGACTGAGAGGAGATGTGTCATTTGGTTTCAGATAAACAGAAGCGACCAGTTTCTTTTTCTTCTTTTGCCCTTTTCTTTTCTCTGCACCAGATTGGACATTTCCAAGTCACAGACAGCGAAGACCACCAGGGTGCTGCTACTAGTCATTCACATTCAGGTACTCCTCACCCGTAATCAGTTGTCACTCACTCCAGTTTCTCACTGCTCGTCTTCGCCATTTCCCTATGCACTTTAACCTATGTGTCAACTATACATTCACATCATTCAGTAACTTCATCATTCAGACTACTTGTACTAGTTAAAAAACATAGCATAAATAATCCACCACCTTCTTGCTTTTTTTAGTCTAAGACGGTTAGTTAGGTGGCTTCGAAGCTTTAAAAGAAGTAGGTGAGGTCGATGGAACTCAGTTAAAACGTCGGCTATATATAATTACGTTTCATATAAAGCGCTAGAGCACATGAGAGCCAAAAGTCATTTGATTTTGTTCTTCATGGTACAGTTATTGTCTAGTCGCATTCCGTGGTGAGCTTTAAAACCTAATAAGAATGCGGTTGGATTGACATTGGTTGCGGATTGATTTCCTTACCTCCACAGTTGATATGTCCATTATTGGTGCCTCCCTTTTTGTAGTCAAATCATCATCTTCAATCATCATTTGAATGAGCTGTTCCTGTCATGTCACCCCATTCAAGCAATTGAAAAAGGACCCCCCCCCCCCCCCCCCCCCCCCCCCCCCCCCCCCCCCCC
>JANZLF010000002.1:4230836-4246554 GCA_026546835.1 Erythroxylum foetidum
TGAAAAAGGACCCCCCCCCCCCCCCCCAAGTTTGGTTACCCACAGCATAGCATGTTTGTTATTCACTGAACATTACTCCTACACAACACCGCATAGGCATTTGCATCGAGTTGGTAAATGTGAGGTGACCTTACACGAGTTCTCATTAGTTTCTGCTTTTTTTTTTAAGAAAGGTTCAAAATTAATGTTAAGTTCTAACTTCTTCCTCCTGTAAGTAATGAACTTTCTTGCAAATATTTGCTTGGTTTGATCGATGCATGCACGTAATGAAAAAAAATGGTGAAGTTTCAAGTTACAGTCTCGATTCCTCTCTTAATTAATGCCTCGTCTCTTTAATTAATTAAAGTATCTAATAAATTCGTCACGTAGTTTAACAGCACTGAAGAGATTGGCTGATCTAGTTACAATTCAACTTGCAATAATGCAGATCATAAACTTCCACATTGTAACGTTGGCGTGTGGGACTGAGACAAAGTAGACCACAGTTTAGTATCTAAATGAGATCTTTAAACACCAATTAAACAACCAATTAAAAGCTGACGACAAGAATCCAAGGGGACGAAGTTGGCGTTTGATGTGCTCAACAACAAGGTAGCAATTACGTGGACTGCTTTTTATCCAGGAACTTGGAAAGATTGCAAAAGCCAATACGATGATTTGGCTATAATCCTCCTTCCAGCTACTTGGAAATTTATGTAAGAAGAAATGTTAAACATAAAAGCAAAGCTATAACAACTGTCATTTGCTTTATTAGGTAAAGTATTACTCTCTCAGTGACAAAAGAACGAGGGAAAAGAGGTTAAGGTGTCATCAGCATATTTTTGAGTCAATAAAGAGTCCTTTTCCAGGAGAAAAGATGGATATAATGGACAGCTTAGTCTCGATTAAATAAGGGGATTACTATTACAAGCACTAAGTATTGACTAATGATTAGAAAGAGGTTTGTGGCTATAATTCAAGCTTAGCGAAGATATCTATCTTCTGCTTTTGTTTTTGGTTAACACACATAAAGAGGCAGGATTTAATACAGGTGTTGCTGAAAATTTAGAAATCGTAATGGTGAAAAAGGAAAGTCAGCACTGTTTCCACATTGTCTCTCTGTCTTTTCTTCTGGAGCAACTATTCACCATTTTATCTAAAAAGCTGCTTTCTTTTAGCCGCATGCCATAGCCCGTAGGCAACCCCTACCATGACATTCTCCTGTTTATCAAATATGGAATTATATAGGTTGCTAGATTATTAGTTAGTTAATTTAACTAGTTAATAATATCAATTATTTATTAAAAATGTTTGATAAAATTAGTTATTAATGTATAAAATAACTTATAAGGGTATAATTTTTATTAAAAAATTATAAAGACATGAATATTATATTTTGTAGTATTTCATTGAATATTCTTATAATAATTTAGATTTAAATATTTAATTTTACAAAAATAAGTTTATAACTTTAATAAATAATAATAATAATAATAATCTAACTGTAAATTCTCTATTAATATGAATGATGCAGTCAATTATATCATATTAGTATTTTTCATATAATATGTATCAATTTTATTATTTAATAAATTAAATTATCTATAATTATAGTATGATACAGATACGATATATAGTAGTTACATATTAAAAATATTAATTTGATATGACTCTTTTTGTTCAAAAACTTAATATTCTAGTATTTTAAATATAAACTAATATTATAAATTAAATAATGGTTAAAAAATTAATTAATCCCTTTATTATATTATTCTAAACTTCACAATATAATTGTACAATAAAAAACACTAATTTTGAAAACACACAAAGCAAAAATAAAAGGTAAAGTAGAGGGCAATGTTATCATTATATAGACAAACATCTAACTACAAAAAAATCTTCTTATAAAATTTTTAGAAATCAACTTATTGAAAATAAATAAGCTAATTAATAAATTATTTATCAATCACATCCATAATTTTTTAAAATAATCAAAAAAAAATAACTTTTACTCGATAAGTTAAAAAACAGCTTACCAGAATCTCTTCAAAAAAGCGAGCGGTTCCCTTTAGTCGTGAGCAATAAAGAATCATTTTTGCTATCAAATCCAGCATTCTTTTCTGTTACTAAGGATCTTCTACTTTAAGCTCTCCCAATCTTAAGAGAATTTTACTTTATATTTCCCAAGGAATCATGCGGAGACAAACATATTCTACCAACAACAGATTGAATTGAAAGAATGGATATAAAATTCTAGGGTATATCATCCATTTTTGGGCAAAGCATATTTCCATGAAAGTACACGGTTCATTTCATCTCCTTTGAATATGCAAGTGGGTTTAGTTCTTATTCTTTGTCGAAGCATCAAATCCTTGACGAACAAATCTTTAATTAATGAGAAAATACTAAGTCAACTTTGTTAATCTGCTCTTAACTAAAGTGTCCATGGCAGTAACCAAAACAAAGATCGAGGAACATACATGGCAATAACCAATAAGAAAAGTATTTGTCGTTCGGTAGAATGTAATCGAATTACACAGAGTTTCTTAACATAAGGGTAATTAAAGTTATGGAAATTTCTATTTAATTAATACTCTTATTAGAGTTTGTGCTTATTATTTTATAAATATATTATTTGCATTTTAAAATAAAATTTAATAATATTACAAACTTTAAGCTTTAGTGTTCCAAAATCTTGGGTATCAAGTTTAATGATATTGTCGAGAACATGTACCCCTCATCGTATCAATTTCTCCACCAAAATTAGTTGCCATGATTAATGTGCATGTAATGATGATCATTACATGATGGAAAGCTCGAGGTCAACTTTTTAGCTCTTTTAATCAGTAGTAATCACCTTTAGTTTATTACCACTTAAGGTTCATGACTCTCATGGGTCGTACGTAATTATACATCAAAGCTTTTCTCCTGAGTCCTTTATCAAAAGCTATGGCGCAAAGTTCACATACAATGTCTTTCTAGTAAGTAGTAACATTGAAACCTGAATGGTCTCATACGAACCCACTTAGGCCGTGAATGCCAATAAAGTTTTTAAGATAGGCATCTTCTAAATTATGTAAATTTTTAAATAAGTGTTTTACTAAATTAAAAATAAAAACAAAGAAAATCTTAATTTTATAATTTAATAAATTTTTAAAATTTGACATCTCTCACTTTTTGACACTTTAGATAGGTATCATCATAATACATATTTCAACCAAATTCGCACCAACAAAAAAAATAACAAAATTTATTTTAATGCCCTTAAAGTTAAAAGTAGTATTTATAAAATGTAATTTCAATGATTAGACTGAACCCTTATGTTATTAAATTCAACTGTCGCATGTTAGTGCCGAAAAAAGAAAAGGAGTAGTAAATGGGTAAGATTCAGACAAGA
The DNA here is from genome assembly GCA_026546835.1 of Erythroxylum foetidum. NCBI lineage: Eukaryota > Viridiplantae > Streptophyta > Magnoliopsida > Malpighiales > Erythroxylaceae > Erythroxylum > Erythroxylum foetidum. The sequence continues at coordinate 4,234,213 of JANZLF010000002.1, forward strand.
AAACAATTATTCTTAATCCATCTTCCGTTTCGAAGTTCCATACTTCAAGGTCGTACTATGGTTGACTTATGTTTTTAAGTAGATGTTTGAATTATATATTGCCTCGACCGTAGTGGATTATCAGAACGTGAAACATTCTGTAAAGTTGTCAAGCACGAGTTGAAGATGACTTTCATTATACTTTTCCTTCTGTACAGTTTCCATCGCCGACGTTGAAGGGTAGTCAAAGAAGATGTTTGATAAATACATAAATACCTACGTCTTACTGCCTATACAAAACATTAAAAATATAAAACCTAAACTGAAATAGAGTATGCAATTAGTTGAATATCGAATCGACGACGTCTGGATCCTGTGTAGTATCTAATTTAGGAGTTTGGTTGCATGTTAAAGAAAATCACGTAATGATCCTTTTTCTTTAATTAATTGCTTTTTTATGTTATCAGTAAGGGTTTAATCTAATAATGTATTAAATTAAATAAATTAGAAATAACTCTCTCTTTATTTTTACTAAAATTTTATTCATTCTAGTAAAAAAAATAAATGTGAGACTTAAAGTAATCGGTAAAGTTGTTCATTTGTGATCGTAAAGTCACAAGTTCAAATCACATAAACAGTTTCTTCGTAAAAATATAAAAGAAAAGTTACGTATATTATGACCCACGTCAGATTCTCTCAAAATAAAGAGTCTTGTCAGGGTCGATCTTGACGTTTTATAAGTCTTGGGCAAATTAAAAAAAATCCTACTTTGCCTTTTTTTCCTTTCTTTATGATAATCAATAGTGAACTTTTATAAAAAATAAAAGAAGTAAAATAGAAGTCCTTTCATTGTTTTTTACGAAAGAATAAAATGGAGGCTCTTTTTGTTACCTATTTTATTATTTATGAAGATGGGTCTTCAGCAGGTGTCCTACTTGCTCTTGATCAGGGCCGAGTCTGAGTCTTAAGAATTGAGTATGTTGACTTTTTTGTATTTTTATGAAACCTTTAGAGTACAACTTATTATAATACAATTAAAGATATCTTATAATATTATTCAATAAAGATAACATTACGTAAACCAATTTAACTAATTACCAAAACACAGAAAATTAAGGTTATGAAAAATTAAGCATAAAAGATGAAAAATTAGAGCTATTCAAAGGCAAAAAATATCTCAATATAATTGTTCATAAGAATACTAAAGAGTAAAAAATGCAGAGATTTACTCTAATTTAATTAACTATAGAAAAATATCTAAATTTTAAGAAAAATCAATTTTCTTTATCTTTTGTTAAAGAATAATTGGAAAATATACATGAAATAAATAACACATATGAATAAATCAAATGTTATTAATAAATTCATACAACTCGACATAATTTTAATTAATTAAAAATGATAAAATTTAATGATTTAAAATAATAATAACTTATTAATTTTAATAAGATTTAATTTATTGAAATTAAATTTAAAAATTAAGTTAGATGATTATCCCAATAAAATTTAATTAGTTCATTGATTATATTATATATCATTTTTAATTAATTTTAATAAAAATTAAAAATAAATAAATAATAAATAATTTTAAAACGTAATAAAACTTCTAAACATATGGAGGGTTTGTTTTTGTTTTATTTTTCTGGTTCTTGTTATGGGTTTAATAAAAAAGAAAAGAATATATTAAAACATATTTGGTTATTTGTGTAACAATATGATGTTTCTAAAAATAACAAAAACCACAATATATTCTTAAAATAGAAATTATATTGTCTTTAATTTTTCACAACAACTTTTTGTTTTCTTTTTTAAGTTCCTCCCCTTACAAGCTTCATTCGCCGTAGAAACTGTCATGTTTCTCTCTTTAAGTCTTATGCTCATCTCATCTCTCTATCTTATCTGCCTCACTTTTCTACATTTTTAGTTTTCTAAATTACGTTTATGCATTTTTGACTTTTTGGTTTTATGGTTTTCTAGTTTGCATTTCCGTGTTTTGGAATTTTCGGTTTGCGTTTTATATTTTCAAGTATTCTTTTGCGTTTTTGGTTTATTGTTATCCATTCGCAGGATATAATTAATTTTAATTAAAATTTTATTTTAAATTTTTATATTACAAATTTAACGTAAATAAAATTTTATTTTTTAATAAAAAGCAAAAATTTAAAACTAAAAATGAAGAACCAAGTTAACCCACGATCTCGTTTCTTTTAACACTTAATATGTATATAACTAAATAGATTGGTGTGAGTGGTTCAACACTCTCATCTTTTAATCAGAGGTTTCAAGTTTGAGTCATGGGAATAGAAAAATCTATTTAGTTAATATTTTATTCTTTACGAGCTGACCTTATACGAGCGAGGATTAGTCTAATAGTGAATAACTTAAAAATACCTTCTCATAAATTGAGTCCCTTCTAAAATACCTCGCATGCTTACCAAAAAAATATGGATGTCGTTGATGCAACAATAATGACAAACAATAAACACAGAGCAGAAGCATAGGGAAGGAAGGCAGTGATGTCACTGATGTGAGGGGGCTAAGTGGCGGGGTGGTGGAGGAGAAGGTGACGGGTGAAGGTGAAGGGGGAAGCCGAAGAGGAAGGTGGGTCTGTCTGCCTGTTCAGAGGCGCGCGTAAACAGCGCGGGAGCTGTTTCCCGATGCAGTCAGACATCATATTACTCAGTGGTGGCTCCACCGCCCTCACTCCCCACCCCACATTTTGCTTTCAACCTTTTTATTATTGGAATCACGAATTATACACTATTAAAATCTTCTTTTTTAAAAAAATAATCAAGAGGGTCAAAATTATATAAATTTTTATGTAAAACAAGTTTAAAAATGTTTGATAATAAGATAGAATTTAAAAATATTTTTAATTTTTTTTCTTGGGATTGAAAATGATAGGTAGATAAGATAATTGAGTGAAAAACATAGATACGTGTATAAGTATTGTTGAGCGAATTTATGTTGATGGAGGCCTAACTTGGCAATGTGGATCCCATTCTCTGTACATGGCATTTTAACTCCTCTGTGAAGGGAATGGAAGAGAACAGAGAATGGTTTTACTATGCACCCATGTGGAATAGGGTCCATGAGGACCTAGTGTCCCAGGCAGGGATGGACTGTTTTGGGGTCCTCTCTTCCATCCACCAAAGTGATCGAGGCAAGTTTGTTGTTTTTGATTTAGTAAAAAAGGGAGGGTTGTTGTGGGAGATTGAGTGAGACAGGAGGTGGATGGTGGTGGGAGTCTATCGAATTGATGTGATGGGCCTGATGTAATAAATTATTATTTTTAATGTCTATCAAATATAATACTAACAAATAAAAATGATTACTGCTTTACAATAATGAAATACATGAATTGATGTTTTGGTCCCCTCACCTGAAATCTATATCTAAATGATTAAAGTTATGACATAATTGATTTACAAAAGATAGGTTGGCTCCTGGATTATCCCAAGGAAATGAAAGGCGAAGAGCCTAATGTCACTTATCACCAATACATCAATCCTAACGTATAGAAATTTAAAATGGGTCTTATTTTATTTTTCTTGGTTGATGAGATGGTAGAATCTTAAGTATGACAAGAAAGTGTGAAGGATTCAGGAACTTCTATCTACCTTTCACATACCTAACTTCCCTCTTAAGTCGAAGATAATTGGACAGCTGGTTTATTCCCATTTGCTGTTCCATTTTTGTCTCTAACATAAGAGCAGAAACTTTGTTTTATACTGTTGAATTGGGCCATTTGGTTTAGCTTTGAATTGGTCTTTGTTTAAGTGCGGGCCAAGTTTAGCTTTTTCACGACAGAAGTCTGTATCCAATTGGTTGAACGTATACAACGTTGCAAACAAGTGATCTTATTGATACGTCCGAATGTTACAGTGTGGAGATATCTGTGAATGTTGTGCCAAAAGCACCTGTTCTTGTTATGTTTTTACAAGGAGATATGAACACGAAGGAGACCATGAGTGTCTCTTTATTAATGAAGGAGCAAACGAGTTTGGGAACTCAGATATCTATTGAGATCTCAAGCGGAGAGTCACCCTTTTCAACAACAAATGTTTTTGTAACCTTTTTGGAAGCAGTGAAAATTGCCAGAGTGTAGGTGCCATGAAAACCTCTGAATGTGTATTGTCCTTGGTCATCAAGATGTCCGTGACAATGAGTCAGCCACTCACTTTTAAGATCAAGGTACCTTCTACCAGCTTCATTGAGTTCACCTTCTGCATTGACCAGATGTGAATTTTCTCGACTCATGAATAGCTCCCAAAATCCCCAAAGCATAATTCCCTCTACCGCAGGATGAGCATAAGCTTCTCGTAGCATAACTTCCAAGTCATCTGCTCTAATGTACTCATTGATGGAGGACACATCAAGCTCTGTAAACCAGATTGGAAGACCAAGAATTCCCAGTTTATCCAGGGCAGAAGATACTATAGGGCCAACAGGACTATCTATATGTCCTTGAATTCCAATTCCTCCAACAGGTGCACCTTGCTCTTGCAAATCAAGGATGTGATCAATGTACTTTTCTGGAGATGATCTAGGGTCACTTCCATCCTCTACGTGATAATCATTCACAAACAGAACGGCAGATGGATCCAATTGGTTTGCAGTCTTGAACATATACGGTCTGATATCTTTTCCCAATCGATCAGGATAAAATGATCCATGCATCATCTCATTGTTAACATCATAATGCATGAATTTGCCCTTGTAGCGTGTGAGAAGTCCTGTTAGACGATTCTTAACAGCAGTCATCAAGTCATTTTTGTTCAAAGCTTTGATCCATGATTGTACTGCACCATCCACATCCCAAAAGATACAGTGACCTCGGGTCTGTATGTTATTTTTCTTGCACAAATCCAACATATCATCAGCATCTTTGTAGTTTAAATTTCCCTGTTGTGCCTCTGTCCAATACCACTTCAGCTCATTTCCAAACACGGCCCAATTGAAATGTTTGAGAAAGAAATCAACAAAATCTTCATTGTCTATGTTTGTCCTGTTAATGCATGATCCGAAGGGGAATGTGTTTTGTATTTGTCTTATACTTACCAAGGTGCCAAACAAACCACCATTGTCCACTCCATTGAATTTCAATGTAACATCACGCTTACGGATCTAGAATCGCAGAATACAACAGCAGAATAGACAACAACAGAATTCATTAAATAAATTTAGTGAAATTACGGAACATAATAAACAATTATTGCAAGAAATTCAAATGATACATCTTTAGGGACTAATAGATCAGTTATATTCCAGTGAAACAATTATAGCAACAGCTCTGATAATAGTAGTGCCAGATTGTCCTGGCGTTCAGTTTTACAATGCATGAAACTAAGATATCAAAAGACAGAGCAGCAGCCACAGGAGAATAGCAATCAGAGATTTTCTAAAATAATCATGATCAGGTCCCAGCATGTGCATACAGAAACCATTTCAATGAGTTTTGGAACTTGCATGCAGCCTATCGATATGGGGGCAGAACATTTTCTTTCTCATACTTATGCTTGAGTGACCATACACTCTGCAAGCTTCTCTGCAAGCTATCTATTAAGCTGAATCAAGTTATAAAAGAATAATTTGTTTTGTTGTCTTGTTAGAGTAATCGTACTTACTAAGTATCTTTCTATTTTATGTTTGGTTTGCACCCATAACAGCAAGTTAAATTAGTTAATCAGGAATCTCGGAAATCACAGCCACACATTACCTTGTCAATCTCCCTTCTCAAATGTCTGAATCTTGCTTCACGGTTAACAGCAAAAATCTGAAGTCCAGCAAGCATAAGGTCAACACCTGTAGCTGGACCTTGGACATAAACCATGACCCTGGATGGTTGTTTCTCAATTCTGAAGGATCCAACAATCTCGTGCCATCTGCCATCATTAATTTCAACCTGTCCTCCATTGACCCACTGACTGTCCACACCAAGTGCAACATTCACATTTTGAGGACCAGTTGATCCAGAACCAATCTTAACCCAAGCTGAAACCTGGTATGTCAAGAAAAGCTTGACTTTGTCCGTGATCAACTGTGCAGGACCCATCCAAGTTTGAGTGCGTTTAGTCACAAGAATACAGCGACCACTTAAAGGTTCGTGAGGTCCAAGAGATTCCCTAGCCACTGGAGGAAGTACATGTGGCGAACCAGTTGCAACACTAAGAGAACAGTTACCAAGAGGAAACCATCCGTTGGTTCCATCATTGAGATTGCTATTCTGAATTATATTAACCCCGTAAGCAGGATCCTGTGAAATAAAAACCAATATAATGGCCTCTTTAAACCATTACAATTCAGTTAAACAATAGATCAAATTTCTATAGAAGCTAAATAAATCAATCAGAAAGAAATTGAAGGTGAAATGAATTATCAAACCACATAAAAAATTTGTCATTCTGCAAGAATTGGAATTCAAGAATCCATAATCAAAATATCAATGTGAAAACAGAAAAACAAAGATATTTAAGTTTAAATTACTCATCGACTAACCTCAATAACTGGAGGAGGTGAGGGAGATATCTTCTTTGCATGCTTTATGATTAAACTGTTGAGAAGAATATCTGTGCCTGCAGGTGGGCCTTCCATATAAACGACCACTCTTTTAGGGGAACCATTTAGCAGAAATTTGCCCTGTAACTGTGCCCAGTCCTTATCTGTTGCCTGCACACTGCATATCAGAGCAGATGTAATTATAGATATTAGCTTAACAACCATGACAAACCTGATTATATCATTTATCACATATGGCACAACTATTGGATAAAATATTCAGCTTGAAGAAAAAGACTAGTAGCTCAACATGGAAAGGAACCATGTATGAATTCAGGGTACTAGTAGCTCAACATGGAAAGGAACCATGTATGAATTCAGGGTAATAGTAGTTCAACATGGAAAGGAACCATGTATGAATTCAGGGTTAAGTTGTTTACTAATCACTTTGTCAAAAATGCACAACCTAACGTACTAAATTACAGCTCCATGGATTTAAAGCAGAGAAAGAAACTAACTTGGCAATGCCTATATATTGCTCTCGGAGATCTGGCATTTGAACCCATAAGGTGGCTCGTACATCAGCACTTGTGACATTGTTACCATATATCCGAACTACAGCAGTTACCTCATAAGCAAGCTTTCTTTGCACTTTTGCCGTTATCTCCTGTTGAATACCATTCCAGCTCTGCGTGCGTTCTGTCGCAGCAGCAAAAGCTTTTCCAGACTGGGGAACGATTTTCCCTTCTGCCATAGAATCATGCAACACAATCTTGCAACCTCTACCAGACCAATTATTCAATCCATCATCAAAGTTGGGGTTAAGGATAATGTTCTCATCATCATCTCCAGAGCAGACAAGACTGGTGCTTGTATTCTTTTAAAGCAAAAGGAAAAGAGTTATTCCACCACTTTCATCTATAACCCAAAATCTTTTTGAGAGATAAGTACATATGTATGCACAGATATGTCCAAAATCCTATAAAGAAAATAAGAATGAATTTAAATTTTAGTGAAAACTTGAGATTGTACTATCCATTGGATGGGAACGCATGTAATGAATATAGCCAAAAGTTTCTAACATGCCATTACCAACCCATTATCCCATACTCAAAAATCAACAGTTATATTTTATTGCTGGTATGTACCAATGTCCTATATTTTGAGGTGGAGTAAGCAGAATAGGGTAAGATGAATGTATACATTCAACTCGCTGGGATTCAAACAGGTGATAGCAACTGATTCAATCAGTAGGTCCACTCCAGGAGATGGCCCTTCCAAGTAAAAAACCACTCGGTTCGGCATGGTTGACAACAAGAATGTGCCTTCCAATTTTTCCCACCTCTCCTTTGATGCAGAAGTTCTGCAATGATATTAATCATCAAGGTCACCTGATTTTTTAAATAGGAGATCCAGTGAAATGAAGTAACAGTATCATTACTTTCCAACGAACAAATAGCTGGTAGCTGAATCATGATACTCCAGCTTCAAAGTTGCAATAATATCAGCAGATCCCTGAAAAGCACCTGAGACCCCCACTCGTGCGGAAACTGAATATGAAGACCCTGGGGAAACTCTATCTGTAATATCCTGTTCCAAGCCCTGCCAGCATTCCTTTCTATTTGAAACAACGGCATAATAACCACCCGAAGTTGGTAAAAATCCTTGAGGACGTGAATCTGATGAAACCACAAAGGCTTCACAACAATTTGGGTGCCAAGAATGCAACCCTTGAGAGAAATCATGGTTTGCCAAGATATTAGGGGCTGTACAATCACTTGAATCACTTATATTTTGGTTGGCAACCTGCTAAGAGCAGAATAACTTAGTTACACATTAATAATTAGTCTGCTGATTATCTGGTCCACAAAATTAGTTAAACAGCTTCATACAATTCAAACGAATGCAGTCAATCATACATGGTCCAATTTGAGTTCCATGAATCTAAAATGAGTAACTTAAATATATCCAAAAACCTATAAAGAAAATGAAGAATGAATTTAACTTTCTAGTAAAAACTTGAGATTGCATTATCCATCAATGTGAATGAATGCAATGAATATTGCCAAAACTATGTACCATAGCCAACCCATTGCTCCTTATGTCAAAAATCAACAGCTATATTATCGGTTGCATGTAACAAAGTCCTATAAATTAAGGTGAAGTAAGGAGAAGAGGGTAAGATGAATGTTTACGTTCGATTCGCTGGGATTCGAAGAGGTGATATAGACTGATCCAATCAGTAGGTCCACTCCAGGAGATGGCCCTTCCAAGTAAAAAACCACCCGTTTTGGTATGGTTGTCAACAAGAATGTGCCTTCCAAGTTTTCCCATCTCTCCTTATATGCAGAAGTTCTGCAAAGATATCAATCATCAAAGTGATCTAATATTTTTGAAAAGGAGATGCAGTTAAATGGGGTAACATTATTATTACTTTCCAATGAACAAATAGCTAGTAGTTGAATCATGCTCCAACTTCAAAGTTGCAATAACATCAGCAGATCCTTGAAGTGCCCCAGAGACCCCAACTTGAGCAGAAACTGAATATGAACATCCTGTAGAAACTCTGTTTGTAATATCCTGTTCCAATCCCTGCCAGCATTCCTTTCTATTTGAAACAACAGCATAATGACCACCTGAAGTAGCTAGAAATCCATGAGGACCTGAATCTGATTTAACCACAATGGCATCACAGCAATTTGGGTGCCAAGAATGCAACCCTTGAGAGAAATCATGGTTGGCCAAGATATTGGCGATGGTAAGATCTCTTGAATCAATTATATCTTGGTTGGCAACCTGTCAAGGGCAGAATAACTTGGTTACATATTAACACTCAGTCCAGAGATTATCTGCTCCACAAAATTAATTCAACAGCTTCATAACAGTTCAACGAGTATAGTCAATCATATATGTTCTTCGAGTTCCAGGAATCTAAAATGAGTGACTTAGGCAGATGTCTGGACATTGATTTAAATCTGCAAGCATTTCGTTGCTGGTACTCAACAAGAAAGAGGAAATAGATTAAGAGGCGAATTTTAATGCATTCACTAGCAAACATTTCACAAACAAATAATACTCGTCATGAAATTCCAAAATGCAGCATTGTATAAAAGGATAAATGTCCCTGCAATGAGCACAATCGACTTCCAGCAAGTTCAAGAAAAGAATAAAGCAACAAAGAAACCCCAGTTAGCATTTACTCAAATATTCTAAAATGCGAAAGCTGACATCACTAATCAAAGCCATACCTCAGACCTTTCTTTGCCATTATACGGTTGTTGGTTCTCCATGGACGCTTCCGATCTCTGCTCAATACAAACACAAAAGATGAGATGAAAACAAAGAATGGGTTTTAGTTCCAAAATCGAGTCGACGTCCATAGAATGCAGAAAGTGAGTACCTGATCCTGATGTTGTTTTAACTCTCGATTTCTCTTGGAGGCTTGACTGGTGAAGCAACAAGTGAAGAACTTCCCCATTATATAGGCAAACCGTTTCCGAGATATTCAAGTGAAAGCTACGAAAAGCGCGGGACCGAGCACACCAAACAGCCAATCAGATTTCTGCTGCAAAACTCCTCTTTTTAGCTTCATGTTCCAGTTATGTTTTGTCGGGGTTTATCCAAACCAAAGAATCACGACAACAAACAATCTTATACCTCATTCCCCCAAGAAAAATCTCCGTTTTCTAATTTATTTTTGGCATATTCTTTTTTTCCATCAATGGAAGTAATTGCTTTGTCTTGCAGATTGGTCTACCCCCTACCTCCCCTATTGCCTCTTTGTATGCTTGAATTGGAATAGAAGGTTTAGGGGGTTGGATATGCTTGTATGATTAAACTTTTAACACAATTTGCAGTTTTGTATCAAAATCTTAGACAATAAGGAACATGTTTATAGATTTAGTTGAAGTTAGGTAAAGGGTTAGCATTCTACTTCAACTTAACAATGGTGGAATATGACGCTATATCCATTTCTCAGCTAAATTCATTTGAAACACTGATCACAATTTCTGTGCTAGGCGGGTGTGACTCGCTCGGTCTTGATTGGAAGGGACAAGCAGACGTTAAAAGGACGGACCCGATTCTGGACCTGAAACCATAACAAAGATGCCCAATCTTCAAAAAACCAGTGTTTGTGTTAAGGTTAACTGTTGTTCAGTGGGGGCTATAAAGCCCACTCTCTGCCATCTTTCTTGCTTTATGTAAAAACATTTAAGTTCTCTTGATCATGATTAATTCTCCAGCAAAGCGATGAAATGGACGGCCAATTTCAGTTAAGTAATCATTTCACTGTGGTTTTAATTCAAAGAATGTTCTCTAGAAGGCTTGAAAATTTTCAAGGATCTAGCCTAGAACCATCTCTTTGTTTTCTATATTCCGGTGAACGGAAGTCAGCTAAGACATTATCATAAAGAGTCAGACAATCAGGAAAAGGACAAAGGACAAGGACGTTAACCTAGACTAGGAAGTTACGGTTCCTGTCAACTACGTGCATGTGTTCCATAAACCTTATACCCATCCTTGTCCAGGATTTACTTTTACATTCGGTTTTTAAAGAGGTTTTAGTGTTGCATAAAACTTCTTTAAATTGATAATCGATAAATTAATAAATTCTTTAAAATAATATTTCTTTCGGTCCTAACTTGAACCAGTCGAAAATTTAACAAATTTCGATAAGATAATAAGATAATATATTTTCAAAATATCCTATGTAAATATAGTGTCTCATTAATATCATAAATTAATAATTATATAAACTTACACAAATATAACTAAGACAATTTAGTGAAATATGATTCTAGTGTTGTTTGTTTTTTTTCTTAAAATTTAAGTCTAGTTGGAGCTTATCTCTAACTTTTTTTAATGCATCCAAAATTTCTAATGTTATGTTCTCGAACTGTACCAAAAAATTGTGAAGAGTTTTAAACGCGATAATTGTTTCCTTACACGTAAATAGTTCTAAAGGTACTATATCGTCTTCAACTTCTTCATCAACATTATTTTTAAGGATAGTAACTACAATTTCTTCTAAGTTCTGGACTTCTGAACATGTATCATTTTTATCCGGGTAATCCAATAGGCTATTGACATGTATTTTATTGCGATAGCTAGGCTCATCAATCATGAGCTCAAGTTCATGATTGTTGTTTTCACAAGTGGGTTCATCTAAATTTCTTGAGACTTCATCCCTTTAACGAATTTTGTAGTATCGAAAACAATTTGCTATTGTCTCTTGTTGAACATTAACTGTCCAAGCCGAGACTTCCAGATTGATAGCATCCAAAACATTAATCTTACCTGGATCAAATTGTTCCAACTCATAGCCTTCTAAAATATACGGTAAAATCTCTTATGATAATGCATCTTGAAAGCTCTTATTATTCCAGCGTCATAAGGTTGAATTTTTGATGTCATGTTGGGTGGCAAGAAGAACAAGTCAACATTATATAACCCTTCAATACTTCTTGGATGTGCTGGACAATTATCTACCACAAACAAAATTCTTCTACCATGCATTTTTTTTATCAAACCAATGAATATATTCATTAAAGAGAACACTTGTCATCTAAGCTCTTTTGTTGGCACAGAGTGACAATTCAAACTATTCATGTTGACATTCTTGAAGCAACATGGCTTTGCATATTTCCAATAATCCATAAAGCGATTTTTTCAGAGTCATCACCATTGCAACAAATAACAATTGTTAGCCTTTCTTTGTCTTGTTTTCTTCCTTCAAGTTGTTTCGTAGCAAGAGAATGATCAGCTTGTGACCTGTAAAACAAACCAATTTCATCCATATTAAAAACATCTTTCATAGGGAACTTATCTATTTTTTCCCTTATAGACTCCAATTGCTTCTCCATG
>JANZLF010000002.1:4285286-4297260 GCA_026546835.1 Erythroxylum foetidum
AATGTTGGGATCGGGTCTGCGGTTTGGGGCGCTCGGCGCGGGCGCGACCCGAGGGGCCGCCTCGGGATTCGGGCATCTGGGGCCCGGGCTCAACACGAAAACTATTAGTGGCTATTTTGCAGGCTACACCGTCAGATCAAGGGGTTCTAGATTTTATTGCCTATCTCACCTAACCAGAATTACAAAATCAAATAGAGCTGTCTATTTTGAAGATGAATTTGACAAGAGAAATTTTATTTAGGGAAGAACGCATTATAATCCATGTACCTATTACTTCAACTCCTACTGATGACTCTGTGACTGAACAAATTCCAGTAGAATCTCATGATGAACCTCAGAATCAAGCACAGGATGAAGTCATTGATATTGGGGATGATGAAGTTGTTGTCAGAAGATCACAAAAAACACGTAGACCTGCCATTCCTGATGGCTATATTGTCTATTTGTAGGAACGTGAGTTTGATGTGGGAGATAATATTGAACCAGTCAATTTTTAAGAAGCCATAAACAGTCCTCAATCTGCATTATGGACGAATGCAATAGAAGATAAGTTGAGTTCTATATCACAAAATAGAGTTTGGGGGTTCGTTGAACTACCCAAAGGTTGTAAACCTATTAGGTACAAATGGGTTTACAAAATCAAACATGACTCAAGTGGACAAGTAGAAAGGTATAAAGCTAGACTTGTAGCTAAAGGCTATAGCCAGAGAGAAGGGATTGATTTCAAAGAAACTTTCTCACCAGTTTCTACAAAAGATTCATTACAAATCATTATAGTTATAGTTGCTCATTTTGACTTGAAACTCAATCAAATGGATGTGAGAACCACCTTCTTGAATGGAGATTTGTATGAAGATGTCTATATGAACCAACCAGTTGGTTTCGAGATAACTGGTAAAGAACAGATGGTTTGCAAGCTCAGGATCTTGAAAAGATTCAACATGCATTCTTGTTCTCTTAGAAAGGCACCAATAGTGAAAGATGGCAAATTCTCAAAGGCCTAATGTCCACAAAATGATAAAGAGAGGGATGAAATGAAGTCGTTCCTTATGCGTCACTTGTAGGCAATCTGATGTATGCTTAAGTATGCACACGCCCTGATATTGCTTTTGTTGTAGGTGTGTTGGAAACATACTTGAGTGACCCTGGCCTTAGCCATTGGAAAGCGGCTAAGAAAGTCATAAGGTATCTTCAGGGTATCAAAGATTATATGTTGACTTATCGACGAATTGACACTCTTGATATAGTTGGGTTCAGTGATGCTGATTATGCAGGATGTTTGGATGATAAAAAGTCCATTTTAGGCTACATCTTTATGGTGGTTAGAAGAGCTGAATCGTGGAAAGTGTCAAACAGACACTCACATCATCCTCTACCATGAAGGCAGAGTATATGGCGTGTTATGAGGCAGCTTGTCAATCAATATGATTGCAAACAGAATTTTGTTTCAGTATTGTGTATTGTAGACGCTATTTTGATTCTATTGAAATTATATTATGATAATTCCGCAACTGTAGCTTTCTCTAAGAACATTAGAAGTGCTTCTCGCTCAAGACATATTAATATAAAGTACTATTTTGTTAAAAAGAAACTTGCTGAATCCCTCATTACTGTTGAGTATAAGCCTACAGTTAGCATGTTAGCAGATCTACTCACAAAAGGCTTACCTATATGTGTATTTGCAGAACACGTCTCCCGCATGGGATTGTTAGGAACCTAACTGGATAAGATTAGTGAGAGTTTGTTATTTTGTATTGAACATGTTGGCATTTTGTACGGATTACTTATGACTTTTTTTATATGAGACATGCATAATGATGTTTGCAATCGTTTTTGTTAATGTTGACATATATATGTTGATGCATATACGTAGTTTGAAGAAATGACAGGTACAAAAGGAGACAAATGCAAAGTCTCAATTATTGTACTGCACGCATGTTGTTTTAATGATTATTGTGGTATTTGAACATCTCCATAGCCAAGTCATGTGTAGTATATATATCTTGTCGATATGATATTGCATATGATTTATTTGATTGCTTTTGGATAAGAGAGATTGATATGGTGGTTAGATTATATTGTCCAAGTGGGAGAATGTTAGAAATAGATGTAGACTAATATAATCACAAAATTAATTTCATATGCCTAACCACAATCGAATTACCTAATGTATATTTAGCCCCTGTTTGGTTTAGCTTTTGGAGGATCCAAAAGCACTTTTGTTTACCGCAAAAGCTATTTTAAATAAAAAGTACCTGTTTGGTTGTAAATTTTAAAAATGCTTTTGAAGTAGAAACAGCTTTTTTAAAAGCTCAAATACAACTTTTTGAAAAGCTAAAATTTGGAGCTTTTCAAAAAAGCCCCAAATTTTAGCTTTTTCGGGAAGCTGTTTTCGCGTCACTTACGTTTATTATCGCCTCTTTAGCTTTTCCGTGTTGGAAGCAGAGAAGAGAAGACGATAACAGAGATGTCAGCCTCTGCCATATTTGGCTCTCCGATCGTGGTGGTTCCTAAACCACCTTAACTCTGGCGAGACCAACTTCAATGGGAAATTGTCAGGGTATGGGAACTTGTCAGGGTGATGTTAGGTTGTTGACAGAGTGCTCTTCCAGGCCGCAGAAGAAGGCGACGAAACAATAGGCGCAAACCTACTGTGTATTCTCCGCTGCCTAAACACCCATCTCTCAACTTCGACTGAAACACACATTTACTGTTGTCAACATTATTTCCAAAATACTCAGGTAAGCAAAGAACACTAGATTCCACGCTCCACCTTTACTAGATTGCGATTGACTAAAGTTATCATCTATAACTTCATTCCTTTGAGGTTCCATCTGTCAGAAATGTGATCAGAAGGTTTTAAAGATGAACCCAAATTAGCACCTCTCATAAAGAGCAAGTCTTAAACCCACTGAGAACCTTTTTAAGTCATCAACCTTAAGAGAACCTCCAAGGAATCAGTTATTGTAGTGCTTAGTCCTGGGTCAATTGGGCATTTGGGCCGTGATGTTTACTCTACTTCTTGCAAAAACTGAATCATTTTCGAGTAAAGTACTTGTGGTGGAATGAGCTTACCATCTGTTTGATACAAGTCCTCTGGTGAAAGTTAACACTTCATCTTGTCATTCAAATCCATTATTATACTTGTGATAAATCCAGGAATTCTATATAAACAATCCTAATCATTATTTTTCTTACGTGTCAACTGAATTTTTACTGAATTATTAGAAATAAAGCTACGTGTTATTGAGAGACCTCAATTGTCAACAAAATTTCTACAGACATAAAATGAGTTTTTTTAGACTTGAACAAGGGAAAGCTAAATCAACTTGCACAGAAAAGAAACATCAACTTCAAATGGCAGAGAATGTACAATGGCAGAGAGCTCCATATACTCAAATACTTAAAATGGTTTTATTTTACTGCTGCTCAATACAAGGTTAGGAAGATAGATACAACAAGAAATATCTGAACAGACCATATAAGATTGTGTGTATGACCCAAATTCATGTGGTTGATCTAAATAACACCTTGGAAGACGACCAAATGTACGAGGCATTATTGGATACTCCTGAAGCATCGGTGCTTCCACTTCTTAATGCAGAATCCACAGGTCGATGTGACCAACAATGCTCCAGAAGAACCAAGTGATTTCCAACGTGTTCAGGATCTTTGAAAGTGTCAGATTTTTCATTAGAAGACCTGTATCCAGCAATTAAGCAATTACAGAAGCCGAGCTGCGGGTGAGGTCCCTACATTTCGCACGTACCTACCTCCAGCTGCTAGTAGGAACTACATTACTATACATTGCGACCAAGGGGTGAATGAGCCACCATATACTATTGCGAAGACGTTGATATGGTGCTCTTATTTATTCACGTTAGGCATGCTTTCGCTCTTTAGGACTTTTTCTTGTATCGACAGTGTACAAGGCTCAAGAGAAAGTCTGTAAAGATATGCTCATACTCTGGCATTTTCCCATAACCTGCAGCAGTAAAACTACACAAGTTAAAGGAAGCAATCATCAGGCGCCTGTAAAAAATGATACAACATAAACCTACGAGGTTTGAAAAGTGGGTCTCAGAGGAATTACAACTTGAAAGCAATTCGAAATTTTAAAGGCAAATTATTGAAATACAAGATCACAATTTTACATGCCTGGAAAGTAGTTAATATCAATGACATAATATTGATCTCCTTTCCCATGCTCACGTATGATATCTAAGTTGAACAACCGGAGGCCCTACATAGAATCAAAGACAATAAGAATATGTTAAGTAAACACTAGCTATTGCAATTTGCCATACATATATACATGCTGTTGAAAAATCAGCAGTGAACATGAAGAAAACTACCAGCCGGCAACGGAGTTCCTTTGCCAGTTTCTCAAGTAAGGGTCTTGGAGGAAGCTCTGTATCAAAAGAAACGTTAGAAAAGATTCATCTGTCGTAGACGTGCCTTAATATTAGCTATCGCTGCAGAGCTTATCTAACCATTTCTGTTACCTAAGATATGCGTTGAAAAGGTGGAAATAAGCTTATAAAGATGCAACTCAATGGCCAAAGACTCTGATCAGGCAACTAACCAGCAATGTGAGGATCCAGATCAGCATCATCTGCAGAAGCTGAAGCACACGAAACCCTTGGAAAATGTAAAACACCAGCATTATTGGTAAGCTCCCGCTTACAGACGTCAGGCAAAGAGAAGCGTCTGACCACCTTTATTGCCTCCCCAACAACATAAACCTTGAACATAACGCCTCCTACAACACATATAACAGCACTTCTGGAATTATAACACATTTGTGGTACACATGAAACTTGGTGCAAATTCATTACTACAGACCATGGTTAACAAACTCCTGTAGGACAAGTGGAGGTTCAAGTTTTCGAAGAGAGCGTTGATCAAAGGCAAGAGATAACTCGTGTGATTTGGTACTCCCATCAGCAACTAGTGGCTTTGCAACTGAAACAAATGGGGGCAATTAGTATAGGTGAAATGTGCTATGACCAATTGCGTACATACAAGACCCTTAAAATATTTCCACATTCAAAAAAGTTTCTAGAAACTGATGAACTATATAGTCCTACACATACAGGAAGATGCAGTTTGAGACCAAAAAATACCAAGAGGTAGCGCAAGCCCAGCTTTGGTGACCGCATCAGGGATTGATGATGCATCCTTCTTAATAACTAATTGGCGGGGAATGTCTACTTTTCCTACAGCATAATAACAAATCAGGTAAATACAACTTTATTTACCTTCAAAGCAAAAAGGGAACAATGTACGAATGATTTGATGCTTGGATGAAGAAACTGTAACTATTGTCATCTGGGCATAAAATTATTCCTCATTTTATCATCACAGAATAGTGTATACCATAAGAATCAGACAAGCTAATCTCAGCAACACACTGAAGCATGGACTGGCGATTGTGCAAATGCTGTATGGCATCTGGCGGATCAAGAACGGTGACTTCTGGATGTATCCTCCTATAGTCCTAGAATAAATAATAAGCAAATAAAATGAAATTATCATAGACCTGAAGAATTTTCATCCCAAACCAGTGAAATGAAAAAAAAAATCCTGTTGGATATCTGCAAGTTAATTACTGGGAATTATATAGTATCAACATAATCTGCTACATAAATACAGAATGTACAGGAAGAGTCATGAATAGCTCCTCTTCTAGGATATATAGACACTCATCTTGGGCTTGATACATGAATAAACATTCAATTACCAAAATTTACCCTTTTAACATTAAACAATGAAATTCCAATTTAGTCCATATTGCATTACAACAACATCCCAGCACCACTAGCTAGAAGAAGAAGCAGTGCAAATTTTCAAAACAATTTACAATATAAAAGGGATAATATTTTAGTTATCATTAATGCACATTTCAACAGTCTAATGGCTAAAATTGAGATGGTATTGGTAACTTAGCTGCAGTGGTCACTTTTTACAGACAGCCACTCTCAAATAACCTCAATAGTTTACAAAACAAATGATCCATGACGGTGATATTATTTTCTAAAATCATATTTTCCTAATAAAGACTAGCATTCACAATGTCACTTTGGGATTCCACCTCCAAGAGAGCTCTTGTCAGTGAGCATGAAACTTGAAGAGGAAATGAGATGCAAGGATCACAGCTAACAACACTAGAATATAATACTCTCCAGATAAAATCTCTGGAAAAGCAGACAAGCATTTCTCGAAACAGTATTATCAGCCATGACCACAAGGATTATATCCAAGTGCTTCCAACTGGAAGGAATCAACAAATGAAGAAATAGATGAGGTCAAAAATTTTTGCAACTGCAATCATAGCAACTCTGTCTTGTGAATTCAACAGGGACAATTCGATGATAATAGTTCAAAACCTGATCATACTGGTAAAGCAATAAACCGGTTTAAGAAATTCTGGATAGTAAGAGTGAAGTGAATTTCATGTTTGGAATTTTAAACTGGTTGGTAAAGGTAGCCTACTAGTCAATCTATATTCAACCGACATAAAGGGTCAACATAGTAAAACAAAATGTTTTTCTGCAAACAATGTTCAGGAAACCTGAAGGAATCAGCTAGATGGCCATGAAGTAGAATAATCGCCACTCTCTAGCCTCGATCTCAACTATCAAGTCATGATTCATGATGGGGGGAAAGAGCAAGGAATTCTGCAAGTTGTGTCAAACATAAATAAGATTCAAGCATTCAAATGTCGGTTATATTTGATCCTGTATCTTTGTGGAAGACACCATAGGAGCATGCAAGCAATCAAGCAAATACAACATTATGGATGTTCATCAGAAATTTACATAGCAAAAATTACCTCAAGAATCTGCCGCCACTCACATCCAATTAGCTGTATTGGAGAAGAGAAAAAGAGAAATTAAAAACGTGTAAAATTTCCTAGCATAGACGCAAAGGGCGTAGTTAATCATGCATGTGTAATAATTGATCCATAAGCTTCCTCTTTCCAGCACAAGCACATGAAAAATAATAGGAATATCGTAATCAAATGATAACCAACTTATTCATAGAGGAAGTTAAATACAAAAGGAAATTCTAACCTTATGCAATACAATGTCAAAAGGGCCTTGAGCTGAAAGTGGCCTGTTTAGATCAATGGCTACAAATAATATCCCTTTGTTCCTGCAGCACAGCAAACAATTAGGAACAACTGCAACCCCTGACAAATGAATTACGGAGGCATAGATTATATTACCAAAAGAGTCAGTAAGTTTGATCAACCTAACTATTAAACTAATCAAAGCAACAAAGAGTAATGAAATAGGAAAGAAGCCAATACATATGTTGGGGCTTACTGTTAAATCATACAGTCGAGTATGGCCAGTGGGTACAGGAACAATATGAAATGGAGTATACCCAGTTAAGTGAAATAGTTACTACCAAACTCCCAAATTATTTCTAGACGAAAAGACAACCATTGCATGGTCCCTAAATCCAGGGGCAGAGGTAACAAAGCAATCCAATCAACAACGTTTGAGGGAACAAGTCCTTTTACACGTCGGGTGGTAAGATGTCTATAGAGAATAAGTAACCATAGTTTCAATTAAGATTCAATCAGATGTTTTTTTTTTTAATAAAGATCACTTTCTGGACAACTAAACGAAAGCGACCTCTAAAAGGCCAAAGAATATTCGTGTCCTCTACATTAAAGAGAAGAACGCACAAGACATGGATAAAAACGACGTCGAAAGAAGCGTATTGTCCTAAATCATACTTGCCAAAGAAAATTACAATCAAAACAACCCAAAAAAAAAGCATGAGAAACCAGGAATGTCCGGAGAGGATTACAGTAGAGAGAGATATTAATACCTAGCCAAACCTTCAAGCTTGGGCTGCAAGAAGCTTTTAATCTTCTTGGAGGTAAGAGCGTAACCGACGACAACAAGATTCCTCTGGAGAGGATACCCTACGGCGATCGACGACGCAACCACCTCATCCTCCACCGATACCTCATCGTCTCGGTCAAAATCTCCCAGCAGAGTTTCATCGTGCAGCTTCATGTCCGCAAATCAAACCCTCAAAATCAGAAGAAGAGAATAAGAAGAAGAAATTGAGAGTTAAAGAGGGAGAAGAACGGAGAATGCGAATAGTAGTGGTGTGGAAGACCGGGTCGAGAGGGGAAGATATTTAAGGCGTAAATACACATAACAAACACGTATATATATATAGAGAGAGAGAGAGAGTGATCGGAAAAAATGTGTGCTTGGTGTTTTTTTGTGTGTGTAATTTTCTCAGATGGTGAAGTATAGAGACTAGAGAGAGAGAGAGTGAGAGGCCGGACGAAGCCAAGTTGAGCGCGTACTTATACGCGTTGTCTCACGTGGACGGCTGTAGCTAAATAATTATACTCCCAAGAGTATGTACATATAACTACGTACTCTCGGTTTGCCAGGTGGCATTGGATTACACAGCCATGTCATTCAATCGCAAGACGATTAATACTTATTGACGAATATGGTCCGGAATTGAGGCGCGTTCTAAAAATATGGGCCGGGCTAGCTCGCGGGCTATTCATCCTTATCATCCTCCCAAGTCCTAACCTGACTTAGCTTAACTCATTGACATTATTATTAAAAATTGATATAAAAACACTCTTTAATTAATTATAATAATTTTTATTCCTTATACCAAGTAACAAAATATCCAATATTTTGGTAGGATTAATTAATTGGTTAAAATAAATTAAAATTTAAAAATTATGAAAAAATCTAATTAGTTTCAAAATTTTTAGTCTAACTTAAATTTGAATTAAACTTAAATTTTAATTTAATTTGAACTTTGGTATTTTTTATGAAAAGTTGAAATCTAGCCCTAATCATTATCATATAAAGAAATTTAAGTGTAGTAAAAAAATAAAATCTTGTTAATTGAATAATCATTAAGTGTTATTTAACTATGTGTTTTATCCAAACTGACATGTAAAAAATTACAAAATTTGTAAAAAATAATTAAAAACAGATAACATTCAAAAGTGCCTTTTAATTAATGAAAAAAAAAGATATGGAAAGATTGTGTCAATTACTTTTGTATTGCAGTCCCTATCTTAGTCTGGATTGGATTAAACGTTGACTCCTTAAAATATTAAAGTCCTTAGTGCTACCTTAGAATAAAGGGGTTAAAGAAATGCATCCAATGCTTTCATCTAATCTAATCATGGCTAGTGTTAGCCACGGATGACGAGTCTTGTGCATCCAAACAGCAATTATTAAGTAAAATTAGAAAAATCGTGTAATTATTAATCATGTCATGAACTGATGATGTCAGTAACAATAAACAAAACATGGTCGTGATCAAGACAACATAGGAGCAGGCGGATTAGGATGGACACAGACAAAACAACGTTAGAGACCACATCAGGTTGCGACATTTTAAACTCCGAGCAATGAAAGCGTCTCGACACTAATCTTGTATTTTATCATCCCGACAATTTAGGGACTTCACACAAGTTTCGGTTCATTTGATAAAATAAGCTAGTTAGTGCAAGCAGGTGGAAATATTTCAAATTGAGGGCAGACTCGGAAACAAGCCTGTCCAGAAAAACACTCGGCGAATTCCATTCCACTCAATGGATAAGCTTCCTCCTCCTGTAATCCTGTTGGGTTAGAGTTGATGAGTACGACCAACAAATGTCACTCACAAAGGTGGCAGACACATGGGGCCGTTAGATTGAGACAGTATTCCAACTTTTCTGCAATGAAGAAGGCACCCAATAACAGGAACAGCCACGATTTGACCTTCACGGCTTTGGCTCAAGCCACACACCCAAACGAAGCGAAGGGAATAAAGTCACGAGGCGAGCCTAAACACAAACGGTTGACACACATGAAAAAGTCGAGTCAGTACAGACTACATTCCTGTTTTTGTGATATATTTGGAATCGGACAAGAACACTGGAGCAAAGCAACCCTACAGAGTCGATATATATCTTTAGCCGAAGCTTTCTTCTTTCCTCGGACAAGGATGACTCAAGAGTTTCATCCCAATAGGCCTTGCAAATGAAATGGTGTGTCCCACGTGAAGGGGCATCACTAGCAGGAGTCATTATTGTCTCCAGTGCGTTGGGAAGTGTAGACATAGGAAAAGCAAAAGCACCTAAGAATTCCAGGAGATTATATTTCTATATTTCTAGTCCTGTGACTGAAGCATACATTTACCTGAAACATATGGTTCATTGATAACCAGGAGACTCGATTATTAAGACATATCATCCAAGAGCTTGCCTGACCAGTCTTTTTTCCGTTACACATGTCTGGAACCTGATAATCAACCCAAGAGGGATTTGATCCTACAGTCTGAACCTAGCAAGCAATTGACAACTAAATAATAATGATCACACATTAACAGCCATGCATGTAAAATTATTACCGTGATGTGTTTGAATACCCTTCTCCCTTCCAAAAAAAGTCATCTTATCTACTACTAACAAGAAATCGGAACAACATTGATTCCAGCTTGCACCACATCAATGAAGTCAATTGGTGCAGATAGACGATAGCAACTAACAATGGAGTCAAAAACAATTATACGCAAGATAAAGGCAGCTCATCATTGTGCAAGGATAGAAGTTCAGAACTCATATGACATTGTTATTTAATTTCCCTATATTTGATATAGAACAGACCGCCTATAGCAGAATGATAGGCACTCTCAAAAATTGAGAAATATGTCACTGAAATATTATTATTAGTAACTCAAGTCTGTAAATTTACAGGATGATTTGCTGACAAATTCGAGAGTCTCTGCTCTCTCCCAGCCTAACTCAAGTACCTTCCCGACATCGTTTTCCCGAGGACTGGTCACCTCTAGTAGAGTCTCTTCTCTGACTTCTTTCTTTCCCGATCATCTCTTATCTTTCTATTTTCATCGCAACTTGCACCAACTGATGGTAAGTAACTTGTTGCAACAGAGTAACAGCTGCCAGATGCTCCTTGATAGAATCATGCAATCTCTCTTCAAACTGATGGCATCAGAACTCTTCAATAAGTACAGATTCAGGATCATACTTACTGAACCGATTAAATTCCCGGTCGTACTCATCATTTGACAAACTCCTCTGCTTCAAATTCAGAAATTGCTTGCACCTATCCTTCCTATAAGCCTCCGTCACATACTTAGTGTTAAATTCATGGGCAAAAAAATCTCAAGTCAGAGGTACCGGCAGCTGAGGACTCCTCAGAACGAATTTCCACCATTCATAAGCTGCTCTCTGCAGAAGGGAGACAGCACAGTGCACTATCTGCACAACTGGACAATTGATCTCATCCAGTACCCTTTTCAACTTCTCAATCTAGAACTCAACCCTTTCAGATTCTTCCAGAGATGTCCCAGTAAATTCCTCAGCTCCATACTTCTTTAATTGATCAATCGGAGCCTTAGGTGCTGTCATCCAATGCAGCAACGTCATCATATCTTGGGACAACTTAATCAAAGCGTCTCCTTGAGCTGGAGGAGGAGGTGGCATCCCAGCTTCACCTCGATCGACCCTCGAGGGTCCAAGTATTTCTGAACGAGTTTGTTATGGCTGATTGCTCTCAGCAACTTCTTCAACAGATTCGCGAGATCCTTCCATCGTAAATTTTATAGACAAAACATGGGACACCGCATTAGGCCAAAACACAACTTGTACACTAAATAGAAGCAATAGTTAAGCGTTGCTTAAACCAGAATCACCTAAACTAAGCTTTGATATCAAAAATTGTAACACCCACATAATACCCCCTGGATGATATATGGATGCCACACAAAACAGTACAAACAAACCAAAATATTTCGCGGAAGCATAGAATTCAAAAATAAACATTTTCAAAAACAAACGAAACATTTCACTGTGCATTTTCAGAATTTCAACAAACATACAATACATATCATAATTTCATAAACCAGCCTAAATTAAGGTTATTACAAACCTTCAAACAAAAATCCAAAGTTATATACAAGC
>JANZLF010000002.1:4319787-4338229 GCA_026546835.1 Erythroxylum foetidum
ATAATAATAATAATAATAATAATAATAATAATAACACCAAAATCTACTAATAATAATAATAATAGCAACAACAACAAAATCTAATAATAATAATAATAATAATAATAATAATAATAATAATAATAATAATAACAAATAATAATAATAATTAAAAAAATCTTACACACAAAACCCAACCACATAAAACATAACATACAAGTCACCCCGAATGGTTTGCATGTTTTACGAGGTCTGCCCCGTGAGCATGACTAACATGAACAGTAAGAATTGAGGGTCAAATCGTAATTGTCAAACAGCTAAATCAGTTGTTTGGCTAAAACGCTCATTATTTGCAGCTTTCAACAAATTAGTTGGTTGGGTTAAATAAGTCAACTCAACTAATTAACAACCAAACAATATCAATAACTTTATAATAGAGTCAAACAGTTAAAATCAGCTAAAATTTAACTGACCAAACAAGCCCACAAATATAAAGAACCCGGCGAAGCTTAATTGTTAGTATCAAAAGTTCAAAACACGACACCATGTGATACACTTCTTAAAGATGTTGAAGTGGCCAACGTTTGTCGACGTTTTATTTTAAGTATAACTTTTTCGTGTACTATGTCGCCATGAAAATTTTGAGCGAAGGAATTTAACGAAGTAAACTACAAACTTACAAAAAGAATGTAAGATTTGTAACGAAGTAAATATAAAATAAATGTTGTTTCGCACGAGCTTCTACTAAAATTATACAAGTAAGAAGATGAAAATAGAAGGAAATCCCTCAATCTCGTGATTTCCACAACAATGATATGCCATCTTTCAGTAGAAGTTACGTTTTTCTCTTTCATTGCTGCAATCCAACTTTTGACAAAGAAATCATGCTACAGAAAAGAACTATAAATAATCTGCCCACGCTCACTAAGTGCAACAATATGACAAGCACCCTATAGCCAAAACAAGAACGAAATTGAACTGCCCGCACAGGTAGTTCGGTTGGTAATCTAGCAGAGTAAATTGGGACAAGGACCTGGGTTCGATTCCCGACAACGGAAGTGTAAGGGTCGCTCTGCTAAGCGGTCGATCGAGATAAACCGTGATTTACACCCTCACAACCTAGTCGGGCCCAGGTGTGGGGACAGCTGAGGTGGCTGATTCCACCTTTTGGACAAGAACGAAATTGAACAGTTGAAGGAACTCTGAATAAGTTAAGCATCCACCATTGATGCCAAGCAAAAAAGTGTGTGTGTGTGCGCGTGTGAGAGAGACACCTATCCAAACTAAAATAATATAGTAGCCACTGGTTACAATTTATAAATCACCAGCCAAAGAAAACATGTATAAAAGAAAATCCATCCAGTATGTAATCCTTCATGCTTTGAAAATAAAATGTGCATCTCTCACACTCAAATCAGTGAAAAGGCATTAAGCAACAATTTACCTTTGAATTGACACTGGGATTGCAGTTTCGCCTCCATCGTACTGAATATATTAGTAATCACATGTCTCACAAGTCAAGAAGATCAATCTTTCCTGACGTGGAACAAATCTTATCTCATTAGTTTCAACTTAAAGATGAGACAAATAAGCCTTCAAGATTCACAAAATGTATGTGCCATAAGAAAAGTAAATGGTCACGTTATCTCATGAACAGCAATCCAAAGTCTGATTTCCATCTAACACCTGCTAAACTCCTTATCATTTTAGACGAGTCCTGAAGTGTACAATTGCAATGTTTCAAAAAATTAAAATCACATGCCAAAGGCTATATTCAGTTCCATTAAATAAAGAACCGGAAAGAACTAATTTGCATGTTGTGAAAATGCAAGCCTTAGACTGCATACTTCCAAGGAAAACATGATCAGCACTTGTTTAATTAAAGCCTGTTACAAGAACATCAGTCCTTTCTTCATTATCTCATAATCAACATCAAAACTTTGTAATATTGCCAGTAGATTTTAAACTCCAACGCGGTAGGAAGCAAATAAAAAGTAGGTCAAACAAACTTTTCCAGACAGAGATCAATTATACTTCAATCCTAAAAGCAGTTGAGATCAAAACATAACTCAATAACCTATTGCAGCACGGATACCAGCAAGGAGATTACCATGAAATATTTAGATCCAAGATATGACATACACATAATACCAATACATCATAAACACTATACCAATTAGTAACTTTCTCCCTAAGATTGGAAGGCCTTGGCCCATAAAGCATAGAAATGATTCGAATCTTTAAGATTCTCATAAATAAGACATTATGTCAGTAACTAAATATATACTGACTAAGCAAGATTTGATGATCGCAATTGCTCATGCAACAGATATTACAAGAATTATTTGAAACCTCATAAATGCATGTAACACGTGTCAAGCTTAATCGCATGTTGATCTTATCTTCATGCATGCAATCAAGAGGACTCGTTCAACAACCTACATGAAGTCTATAGTAATGATAGAAGCTTTACGAGCACTTAAAACTCCGATTTCTGCGGAACTCAAAACTAACAGTTTCCTCAACTCAAACATGGTATCATAATAAACATTAATTAGCATGTGCACAAGAACACAATCAAGCATCGGACATGTTTACTATCTCAGCCACAAAATAGCATGCTTATGAACCTAGAAAGTTTTTCTGAAGGGAAATTTAAACAAAATAGTACTTTGTTTATAATTGCAAAGAGATTGCAAAAAATCTTTCAATTAGGTAAAACCTTTATTTCTTATTATTGGAAATGAAAGGCCGCTACTTCAGCTACAATGCACTGTAACAGTTCCTTGCTAATTCTACTATTATCTGACAGTGAGTTAATATTACATGTCTATCATTAAAAGAAGCAAGCCTTCTCCTCCCAAAGGAAGTCAGAACCTGAGAGAAACTCATGGTAAGCCACGAAGCTCCTGGATTGCAGTCTTAAGCACCTCATCTCCAGCAACTTGTCGCAACCGTCTTATGAGAATATTCTTGGCCAACTTCCCATCCTGTAATAAGCCATGTGCATAATGAACAAAAAGAATGTCACCAGTAATTCTCCAAGCACAAATTACAATCAATAATATGAGTGAAGCAAGACTTCTGTGCTCTTTACCTTAGAAGCATTATATAAAGTCTCCACTTCCTGGCATTTGGATGGAGGGAGCAAGTTTCTGATTTTTTTACAAAGTTCTTGGAGGGAATACCTCAGAGATGTCAAGCTCCTCACATGACCTAACAAACAGAAGTGATGAAATTCGTTCCAAAATGGAGTTCAGGAACAGGTAACCACGACCAAAAGCAGAAACGGGGGTTTACCTTGCACTGAATTAGAAAGTTTGAAGCTCAAAACACACTCGGGTATAATGTGGCTATTCATATTACTTGACCAAACAGTATACCACTTGGGATTCCTAGGATCATCAGCACCATTATCATAGTGAACACTAGAAGGATAAAACTGCTTAGATCTCAGTTCCACTTTCTCTACATTTCCTAGTATTACTTTACACAGCATAACATGCTTTTCACCTTTACTATCCGCCTCAGCCAACTTAGCACTGAAGAAAAACAAACCCACGAATAAAACTAATCATCAGTAACCCTAACATTAAAAAGAGATTGTACATTCACAAATAGCAAGATTCACCTCTCAAATGGCAATGCCAAAGGAGACAGCAAAATACCAGACCGGTAAGGTTCAACCCCAGCAGAGTTCTTGCCCTGCACCCCAAACCCATACGCTAAAATGTTATCAACAACTTTCGCAGAAGCACCATGCCAAGCATACACCATATTGCACGAACCACGAAGAGCCCTTGTAAGCTCAGTTTGCTTCTCAAAAACCTCATAACGCGCTTTCTCCAAGGGACCCACGCGAGTGCACTGATAAATTGCCGTAATAGTAACACCTGGATCGACCCCCCTCATTCCAGATAAAAAGAAGTCCTTATACATAGAGAAAACGATCTCACCTTCTGGCAGTAACCTCGTACTCGGCCATCTAGATGTTTCCACTTCAGGCAAATTTACAAAATCCTGCCGTTTTGATCCTTCAAAGTCGTTGTCATCTTCCTTCTTTGTCGAACTCACCTCGGCCTCTTGTTGAACGCCCTCCATTTGCTGTGTTTTAGTAGAAATTCCATCAACCATAACCTCGATTTTGATACTCTGAACCTCCGGTTCCTGCAAATCATCGTCACCGTCCTCGCAGACGCAAACTTTAGGGAAAAAACACTTCCCCTTCACATCAATCCAAGCAATTGATCTGTGTGCCCCACTCTCCAGATCAACCTGCAACATACGCAACAAATCAAACAAATAACTCACGCCACCAATTGAAGCGTCGGCGATCGTCTTCCCCTCGGCGAAAGCAACTTTCAGAGACTCGACCACTTCTCCGGGACAGTCCTGCCACTTTCCATCACCGCTAGAGTACATGAACCGAAGCGGCGCAGCACTGAGCTTGAAGTTGGCATGGTTCTGAAGCAGCAATTGGACGGAGCCGTGATTCACTCGAGGACTCGCCGAAGACGATTCTCTCACCGGAAGCCTAACCGACAGGGACTCGACCGCGGTCTTGCACTCGCCTTCCATCTCCGGTTTTTTGCTGTTCAATTAGCTTCTCGGATTTGGGGACAAGAACCGGGTTAAATCAGAAATGGCCGTTTCTGCGACCGCCTGTTATAGCACCAAGAAAAGCCTGACTTTCAGTGTATTTACTGAAACAGCCTTACAGTGAGTCGGTTGCTGCCTGAAACTTGAAAGGGTAATTATGGGAATTACTACAAACAAACAAAGTTGCTCCCAATGAGAGATGAGTATGGAGACAAGATGCGCACGCGGAACTGACTTGTTGGCTAAGTTTCAATGTCATCCACGTAGGACTGATTTCAAAGTCATATCTAATTACTATGTATTCTTTTTAATTAATAAATAAGTTATAATAATTATAAAAATTTTATGTAAAATCGCGTTTTTTATTCATATTTAAAAAACTATACCAGAAGCACTTTAACATAAGATATTAAATTTAAGGTTTAAAATGTTCAATCGGTATTAGATTATCAGAAAATATGATTGAAAGTGATTGTCCTTATTTGAAAATTTTAAAGTTTAATTAAAAAACTGTTAAATAAACATCAATTTTGTATTTATAAGAATTTATTAATTAATTTACAAAAATTAATAAATTCTTAACATAAAAATTATTAAAGTAAATTGAACTTTGGTTCTGCCGGATTCTGGCGGAACTGGACATTGCCGTTTGGATCCATAAGTTGGCTGCTTTCTGTGATGAATCCGACGTGAAGATACCTGCAAAACAAAGAAGGCACGTCGGAGGTTGTGTCCCGATTAGCCCCTCCAACGCTCAAGTCAGTCTTTTGGTGAAGGTGGGATCACTGTAAAAACGAGAGAGCTAAGTTTATGATTACGTACCCTTGTTTTGATAGAATTATACCTTATATATAGAGCAACAACTAGGTTTAGGTCTTTACGTGTGTATGGGGGTCTCTCACATGCGGACGGGCTAGGGAGAGCGTGGATCGGGCCTGAGCCTGACATCCTTGAATAATGGACCGATCGACCCACGGATCGTCTGGGCTCGGGCCCTGCACGGCCGAGCTGACCAAACTTGAAAATTAAAAACATAACTAAAAATTTTAAAAATTGAATTAAAAAATTAGACGATTTGAGATTTTTACAGATAAATTGACTAAACTGATTAAGTTTTTTATCGGTGTTATTTATCTTATTCACAACCGTTTTAGTAATTAATTTTCATATTTAAGATGGACCTTGAGATACAATTGTACATCAAATATGTGGGATCAAATCAACTGTTTTATTTTTATTGTTTCAAGTTATCTTATCTATATATTTACGTGAGATCTATATAATTATACAGATAAAATAAATTGGAACATCGTTCAAACAGCAAAAGTGAAATAGCATAGAACTCCCATGCTTCATTTCAATCAAAGGCCTGTGTATAACTTAACTTTCTCTAGATCCCAACCTTAATTTGTCTTTGTGGTATCGAACCTGCAATCTAAAACCACTGAGATCTAATCTTAAATCATAAGAAAGTTCATACGTGCATTTTAAAAAGTCGTAACTCATAAGTAAAGATATAAAGTGCATTCCTTACTTATTACTCAAGAAAAGAATTAAAATTTTAATGTAATTGAAAAAAGTTTAAATTATTTGAATTCAAAATGATATTTAAACTTAAATCTAAAAAACAAAGAATTTTAAATTCAATAGAATTAATTTTAAAATTCAAAAACTCAACAAAATTTTAAATAGTTGTCCTAACCCGGCCTTGTCTGTACCCCGATCGGAAGTTACAAATAGCTGACGGGCTAATTAGCCCATAGCTCCTCCCAACCACCCAATGTCATCCCTATTTATTTATTTATTTATTTTATTAAAAGAAAGCATAAATGCTACTCCTTCCGACTCATAATAAGAGTCGTTTTAGATACATTTTAATTGTTCAAAATAAGTGCCATTCATGACTTTGTATGTATGTTTATAACTTTTTTTTCTCCAAAATTAACCTTTTATTTCTCTCTCATATTAATTATACAGATTACAATTTTAAGGCAATTTCTCTCACAATTTTATTTAAGATGCTGATTACCGAGGTAATTTTATGGGAGTATTAATAAGGGTATATCTATAATTTTATTAGCTTTTTTAATAAACGTGTATTTTTTTAAAACGACTCTTATTATGAAATGGAGGGAGTGTGACTTTGAGCCCAAGATACGACTTTCAATTATTTCCTTGTTTTAAAATCGGTGTTGGGAATGTGAGCCACTTACACGCACATCATAAACTCATCACTTGCATGGTTCGGATCATCTGCTACGTTAGCATGTTTCTGTTGAGAACAAAGACCTGTTCACACATTTTATAGTGAAAGTTATCCTGAGCAACAATAAACGGAAAAACTTCGTGGATGAGAATTAAAGTTGGTGGGGGAATGGAGAAGGTGGATTGGTTTGCTTATGTAAAACTGGGTCTCATGTGTCTGCCAGATTGCAACAATACGTATCTGTATTCCTCTCAGAAAAGGCACCGCCAACCAGTAATGATGAAAGTTAAATAACTTGCGGATAGGATATAACATGTCGATGAAGGGGAGATCTTTGCGTAGATCTTCTATGTTGGATAACAATTTTATTTATGGGATTTTTACATCTGTTCTTTTATGATGAGAACAAAAGTAAGCTCAAACAAAAAAGAAAAGCTTAAGTTTCACTAGGAAATAATAATCTCATCGCTACTACCCAACACAAATCGGTGCACCTACTGCATCATCACCGCCATCATCATTCGTGGCCTACCTCATCTTTCCCTACACCGACTCACCTTTGTATATGAAAACCTGAATTGGCGACACGAGTACCAGACACCTCCAACCACTGCATCAAACCAGTCCCACTTCCCCCATGTTCAATTGAATACGACGCCTAAAAACCATCTGGAGGTTGTTTCTGTTGCACTTCTTGTGGTTTCTTTCTCTTCTTCTTCTCATAAGCAATCCCTCTGGCCTTAGCCTGCTCATCTCTCACTTCCTTAAGATACAGCCTCACGGCACGTACACCAAAGGGGTTGGTCTCTGGTGACCCACCGCTCTCTTCAAACGCCGCCCTCAGCCTCCCGATGAGCGCGTCCAGGCTCCCCCACGCCTGCTTCAAAGGACAAAGGCAGGGTGCCGGCTGTTGCGGGTCGCCAAAAAATGGACAGCTTTGGTTGTGCACCTTGGTCTTGCCAAACTGATCCAGATACCTCATAAACTCGAGCACGTTGGCTCCACTGCAACGAGACAGAGACAGAGGTGGCCGGTGATTTCTCAGGTACTCCTGGAAAGCGTTCCAGTCACGTCGTTTCTGTGATTCATAGCGACTTAACCGCAACAACTGTGGTGGCAGCTGCGGTGGTGGTAGCATGATTTGCTGTTGGTAGGGGTGGTTAACGCAACTCCGTGAAGAATCATTACTTGCAGATTCACATACGGCTGCGGCGGAGGCAGCGATTGCGGCGGCCGACATGGTAACCTGTATAGTAATGGTGATTATCGGGAGAAAATATGACTTGGGGTTGGCTGATAATGGTTCAAATCAGCAGCAAAAGAACTCTATTGAATTGGTGAGCCCATGGAAGAGCATAGAGGAGTGTGAAGATCATACTCATATATAATTGAAGAAGATGGGATCGATACTGGGTACTGTAGTGTGGGGACTTGTGGTAATGGATGGATACGAGTGGACGACAAGAAAGTAGGGCCCATGCAAAAGTAACCCAAGACGAGGGCAAATGTATTTGTGATGGTGATGAGACGAGAGACAGCTTCTTGAATTTTCCATTTCCATTTCCATTTATATGGTCTCTTCTCAAACGTCACGTCAGTATTTCAATGAATCTTCACATCTCGTCAGTTGGATCTCTGTGGGTTACAGCACTTGTGTGTTTTGTTAGTGTTAATATATGTGGCCAGAAGGAAACACATTAACCCACCAATTTATAGGGCCAGCAAAGGTACAGTTTACGCCATATTTTATGCCGCAAATAAAAGAACACAAGCACGGTTGCCCGTATACATAACACATCGCATCAAGTATAATTCTATAACGACAAAGAGTTGAATGCATGCATGGCCCATGTACGCTCTCATGGTGGTACTGATGGTAAGATCTTCGTACACAGAAATATTCAACCTCCATGTTTCACCTTTCTCACGGGACCAACGCTTTGCTCAGTTTCATTTATGTTTCCCTCGTCACTCAATTGATTCGCAAGATATCTCCCTCGACAATTTCAAATTTTCAATTTTATATGGAAGAAGTAATGATAGTTTAAAGATAATAAATATCACCTTTATTTCTTTTTTATTTCCTTTCCCACAGTTAGGGACTGGAACATGTATTTTCAGGAATTGTTATCCTCCTGCTTTGTATTGTCTTGATTTCCTTATCTAAAGCACCTAACTAATATTGACCTACGCTACTTATTGACGAAGTAACTGTGATGGGGCTGAAGAGTGGACATCTATCGACAAAAGGTTGGCATGAGTTATTCTCTGATGAGCTGTTCCACCCAGTAAGTCCAAATTAATCTGCTCGGTTGGTGCACCAACAAAAAGTTGGCGATGATGTCTTTGCAACAAGACCATCATATCTATAATTATTCAGCAAAGCACAATAACTAAAATTCTTGCATTTGAAAGCAAAGGAGAAATCTTAATTGAAATTTTCTTTATATCTATATATATGTAAGTCATATACATGTCATACATAACGAGACCTTAGTTACGTATCTCAGATTGAATATGAAAGGGCAATAAATGAAGAAATACGAAAAACACCTGATTTCGATCTCATAACTTTAAACGAACTTTCTAAAGCTGAAACGAGCATGAATTCATTGTTGTTTTCATAGGAACTGCTCACGGGAGCATGGTTAAACCTTTCTACAATTTTCTCAAAACGTAAGCTTTCTTAACGGATCAGAAAATCCTTATACTTATGAATGATTTGAGCAACTGCAGAAGACCTTAACCTTTATATATAACATCTATATCAAACTTCTCCATCACAGACCCAATATGGGTCTGATCCACACTGATCGAGATTTTTTTTTCCGAACTTTGACCTATTGGCTTAGATCATTTATTGGGTCACTTTATTATCTTTATCCAGATTAAATTACGTAATTTAACCTATAAATTATTGAAAATTCAAAAAATATAATTAAATGTTGTTCAACTTTATGGGAAATATAAAAAATATCCAATATTCTCCCCCTTGGACAATACTTAATTGCAGTGTTGATTCAATTTAAAACAGTTTAAAAACTCAGTTAACCTACACTATTACATTAATCGACTAGGTTTAAAAACAAAACATTTGATCTAAAGACAACGAAAGTCTATCATTCCGTCATACAATGCTTTCAATACCAAAAAATATCAAATATATGTGTCATATGTGACACAGATTCAATACAATCACGCATATTTAGTACCTCACTATCATGAATGCAAAAATGGAATGTGATAAACTAAGATGATATCTGTATGATTTAAATCATATCATCTTCGTTTGAAGGTCTCAATTTCTCTAACTTTATATTAATATGCATTAGAGAAATCCTATTTTCTCTCACCAAAATCTAAAAAACATTATAAAAAAATTTTGTTTCTTCTCTCCAAATGCTAAACTATATTAGAAAAAACCTTCGTATTCTCCAGCTAAATCCTAAACTGCATTAGAGAGGGATTAAAACTTATATCCCCTATATCATGTCAAAATTCATGGATTTTCATATAAAACTGTATGTATCTAAAAGACATATGCTCAAAGTCAATTTGTATATATATCCAATGACATTTAAAATGCTTAAGATCGACACAAATCTTAAGACTTTCATACGTATTATGACAATGTACGATAAGACGTATTATTGAAGGTAAACGATGATCTTCTTTATTGATAAACCATCATACTGTCATAATACATTAAATGTATAAATGTACAAATGTACATGGAGCAAACATAACGATCCCCTAACTAACAGTGCCTAAGGACTTCAAAGCACCCATAATTTATACTTATCTCATAATCACAAGTGAGCGAAGTCCTTTAGTTAAAGTATCGATTAACATTTCCTCAGTCCTTAAATGCTCCAAACCTTAATGTCACCTTTTCGCATCAACTCCTTTATGGTCAAGAATTTGTCCTCCAAATGCTAAGACTCTGTGATATTACTTGCTGTTATTAAACAACACAGTAGTAAGATTATCACAGTACAACTGAATAGGTCTAGCCACTAAACCAACCACACATAACTCAGATATCAAGTTTCTGAGCTAAATTATCTATAAAGCAACCTATAACATGCATTCTGCATGCATTGTCGAGGAAATCACATGTGTCTACTTGACACTCTTCCATGACATTGTACCATCTGTAAACATAAAAAATGTAACCTTAAGTGAACTTTCAATCATCCAGATACATAGCTTAAATCTGAATCTGAATTCCCTACAAGGTTTAAATTGTTGAGTTTTCTATATGTCAACGTATAATCCTTGATTCCCCTTAAGTATCTCAACACTCGCTTGACTGCATTCCAATAGTCGATACCTAGGTTAACTAGATATTGATCAAACAGTGTAATAGCAAATACAATGTCCCACCTAATACTTACCCAAGCATACTTTAGGCTATCAATCGTACCAGTTTTAGGAACATTCGTCATAGCCTCTCTCCAAAGATAATCCCTCACTATAAGAGATAGGTGCTACGATAGGTTTACGATAAACCATATTAAACCTTTGTAACACTTACTAAATGTATGCACTTTATGAAATGCATAATAAGTGTTAAGATTTGTCCTGATAAATCTGTATACCTAGGATAAAAGATGTTTCACTAAGATCCTTCATGTCAAAGTGTTTGGCCAAAAGTTTGCTTAGCTTTATGCAACATGGTCAAGTCATTTGACACGAGCAATATATCATCCACATACAACAATAGGAAGATAACTTTGCTCCCCCTGACCTTATAGTATAAGCATCTTTAAATTTTATTTTCCATGAAGTTGAAAGAGGTCAAACCTCATCAAATGTAAGGTATCACTTTCAGGAGGTTTAATGTAAACCATATATTGATTTGCTCAACATACGTATCATGTCAGTTCCATCTAGATCTTGAAATCCTTCAGGTTATTCCATGTAGACCTCTTTATAAAGGTCTTTATTCAGGAAAGTGATTTTGACAGTCATCTGATGTAACTTTATATTATCATGAATTATAATTGTCATAATCACTCAAAATATATTCTACGAGGTCACGTGGGAAAAGGTAACATTAAATTCAACCTTTTTTCTAGAGCGAACCATCAAGCAACTAAGCGAGTCCATAAACCACTGAACTCTATCATGAAATCCTTTAGGTCTTTAATCTTATTTACAGCTAATGGGTTTGTAATTCTACTACAAATTAACTAGCTCTCAAATCTTACTAAACTTCATAGATTGAATCTTATCATAAATCCACATTGGATCCAAAAACAACTTCTGTATAAGTAACTGGAGCTACAAAATGTCTAACATCATAGCCTTGTTCACCAAATAGACTATGTATCCTGATAGTATAGCAGGTCGTCTCACTCTCACGGATCTACACAACTGCATTAGATCTTGTACCCTGAGAAACTTTTGTGTGTACAAGTATGATTTCCTATTCCTTTACAGGTACGGTATAAAGACCTAGATCCACCAAATCTAACTGTATGAGTAAGTACATAATAACTGTATTATACACCCTGTTATCATCTGAAAGGTCAAAAGGCTCACCATCATCATAGACATTAGATTCCAGAAACTTACCTGTTTGTGATTCCAATATTTCGGTCCCTCCTCTTTCTACAGTAAGACATGTAGCCTTTAGACTAGTTAAGATATTTGAATAAATAGCAATGAACATAAAAAGTATGCAATTTGTCTTTACAAGGATTATACTACCTCAATAGGGCAATCCCATACATAAATGTGTGCAAGGCTAGTTTTCCATATTTCTAGTTAATCAGGTAGATTAGTCCTATTCTGCATTGACTTCTTCACGTCCTTTAGAGTTCTTTTCAGCCTTTCGACCATTTTGATCAGGACTACCTGACATAGTGAACTAAGTTACTATTCCAACTGATTCCATATATTTGGCAAACATACTTGTTCATGTCCTGAAATAGCATGTTTTCTATGATACTCTCCTCTACGGTCATACCTGACTATTTTGATGTATTTTTCCCATTTGGTTCTTAACCTTTAAGCAAGAACACACAACTGTAATGGAAATAATCATCAACAAATGTCATAATACGATTGGAATTTTTCCATGCAATTGTATAAGGGTTCTTGATATCCGTATGTATCAGATCAATAAGCTAAAAACACAAGTTGACCTCTATCCTTATTTCGGTCAACTTTCCCTTGCAATAATTAGCACATGTTTTCAGATCATCACAAGTTAGAATTGAGAGAATGCTTTCCTTAATCAATCTATCAACCTTAGCTCTGAAAATGTGTCTTAAACTTTTATATCACACCATGTATGACTTATCATTCATCAAGGTTCTTCTTTTTATGACTTATTCAGTAAGATACGAATAAACATGTATCTAATTTAGGGTAAGATACATTCTATGCAAACCATATGATAAGAAAGTTGCACCAATATGTTTTGTATTAAACACCAACTATATAACAAAAGCATTAAATACAAAACAATAACCTTCTTTGTTCGAAATTGATACAAAGATCACATATAAAACGTGTTGTGTAAAACCAAAATGAACCTTACAGTAAGGTTCAGTACATACATCCCCTATTGATATTACATTCACTTCTTCATTGATGTAAACCATTAGTTTCTCCCTCCCTTTATATGGCTCTATCTTGGATATAAACCCCTGCATTATTGAAGTACCTTGATCAGATGCTCCACTATCTAGTTACCAAGAACTTAAAGTAACTATCAAAAATTAGATTCATAAATTGATAAGCTAAAGAGTTACTTGATGGTCTCATTCTTTCCTTCTAGACCTTATACTACTGTCTTATTTATTTCTGCAAGATCTTTACTAGCACTGGATTGACCAGCATCAGCATACAGAGAAGAATTAGACTTTCTACCTCTGAATTTTGTGAGTTTCACCGTTGCCTTCTCTTTAGTTGCTTCGAGGGTTGTAGGAATAGCAAGATTAATTTTCTCCTCCTAAGCAACGCATTAGGCAATCAAAGCATTGAAGTCCCATTCCTCATCCAACGAGTAATATGTCATCACAAATTACTAAACTCTAGAGCGAGTGTACTCAAAGTCTGGTAAAATATAAAGACATCAAGAAGAGGAATATTCAGCATCTTTACTCTACTGTAAAGGTAGATCATTCTTGATATGTACTCCATCACTCCCCCTTCTCTCATATACCTCAAAGAGAAAAATTCTTTCATCAAGGTACTTATCTCAATGTTAAGTGAGACCGTATACCTTTGGAAGACATTATCAAAAAATTTCTTCACTATGTCTATGTCTGAAAGTCCACTAATTAGATGGTCGGGTATGGATCTCTTAATGGTCATAAGAAATAATCTGTTAGATTGATCCCAGACTGTATAAGCTACTTTATGAGTCTCGAGCTCATGAATGTAGGTGGAGATGACCTATCTATATATATGGTCATATCAATTGCGGTTATATCCATATCATTCAATACATCCTCTGTCTACTTCTTCATATTGAAGCTGGTCAGGGTTTCAATGGTGACACTAATATTGTTGACTGAAAAGGTGACTGCAAAATGACAATGTTTAACTCAACACAAATGTAGGACAATAGCAATACTCAAAATCATTTAATAGTATCTATACCGAGAATCTAATCACACATATTATGAAACACCTTTGGGCTGAATACATAATATATGCAATTAGACCTCCATATAAAAGTGATCAGAGTATAAACCATCAACCACTACAAGAAAATTACAAATTACTAATGGAATATTATCGATGGTAAAAATACTGTAGGCAATCAGCAACGAAAATCAATTCTCATTGGTAAAATTGGTAGAAAAATTTACATTTAACAACAGACAAATTTTCCATTGGTAAAGATGGAAGGAAAGTATCCTAACAAAATTTCCAACAAAGTATAGTGATGGAATAGTCATTTCTGTCAGTAAATTTGCTAGGAATGATTCCGGACAAAAATAAGAATCGAGGTGTACTGATGGAACTAGATTCCGTCAACAAATCACCGATAAAAGAGTTATTCCATTGGTAAAATTAAAATTTAAATGCCACCGTTAGCTTCGTCTTCAACATTTTTGATAAATCAAAAAAGAAGTTGTCACCAGACGACGTTGTTTTTGTTAAACGTCTAACTTACCCACAAAACCCCCTGGTCGATGTTCATTTTCTCATCTCTTTCATTTTCTCTATTGCTGTTGGTTCTCTGTCGACGTGTATGGGCATTGGTTCCTTTCTCGCTATCCATCTTCTTCCTTCTACATCCATCTTCTTCCTTTGTGTGCTTCAGTTCCCTTATACGTTTTCATTTTGCATCTTCGTGTGCTTTGGTTCCCTTCTTCCTTCTCATGCTTTTGTTCCCTTCTTCCTTTTGCGTCTTCGATTATTCATCGATTGAGGTAAGTGGGTTTTGTTTTGTACTGGGTTTTGTGTACTGCTTTCATCATTTGTGAACTGTGCTTGTGGTTTGATTGTATGGGTAATCATCAGAATGGGTTATT
Source organism: Erythroxylum foetidum (assembly GCA_026546835.1). NCBI lineage: Eukaryota > Viridiplantae > Streptophyta > Magnoliopsida > Malpighiales > Erythroxylaceae > Erythroxylum > Erythroxylum foetidum. The sequence goes on from JANZLF010000002.1 coordinate 4,335,070, forward strand.
AGTCTATCGTTATTTTTTCGTTCGGATGTCTTACAGAATTTGTATGGATAGGTTCCCCAAAGAATGGACAATTTACAAACTTTTTGAGTAAAACTACATCAACCTGAGTTGAAAAGGAAAATCGATTAATGGTTTTGAGCTTCATAGTATTGGGTTTTATTGAATTTTGATGGGATTCGACCTAAATTTAGATTTGGATTTGGTTTTACCCTTGATTTGATCTTTTGAATTAGATTGGACTCGTTAGTAAACTAGGACTATGGCAGAATTTGGACTTGTCTTCTAATTTTAGGCTTAAGATCTTTGGTAATTGTACTTGGGATTTTGTATAGAGGTTAAGAAATGAAGGGCCATTGCTAGACTATAGATGCTAGCCACATTGCTACACTGATGAATAAACATCATTAGCTTTATTGATGATATTTAAAATTATCTTAGATCTTTTTGATTGATCTCCTCGTACTTCCAAATTATGCTCCCATCTTGATATAATAGTGAGGAGATCTTGGTTTGGTGGAGGTCAAGAAATAAAGGGCCATTGTTGGACTATAGATGCTAGCCACATTGCTACACTGATGAATAAACATCATTAGCTTTATTGACAATATTTAAAATTATCTTAGATCTTTTTGATTGATCTCCTCTTATTTCCAAATTATGCTTCCATCTTAATATAATAATGAAGAGATCTTGGTTTGGTTCCTTATAACAAGAATTAAGTTATAGGAGTAGGCGGTGTTCTTATCCCCATATCTCGGCCATTGGATCATTGAATTTTGTTTAATGAGAGACTTATGTGGCTCTAGTTCTTATAAGTACTAAAGGAATTCTTGTCTATCTTAAGGGATTCATTTATTTTTTTGATCTAAAGATCACCTTGTATTTTATGTAATTGCTTGCTAGAGTTTGGATTGCCACCATTGTATTGTTAAAGTGATTTTTATTAAGGACTTTAAGCTCCTTTCACTGATTGTAATTTCCTTAAGAATTTATTAGCTTCAAATCCCTGAACTTAGAAAGATGTTCCTTTGGCAACTACTTTCTCAAATCCTACTAGACTAATAAAATATTTATTAAATCTAAATGGAGATTTTATGATCTTATGAATGCGTACGTTATGGATTTCAATTAGAGAGTGATCAAAATTTTTTTTTCCAAAGTAAGCATCATTAAAAGGAAATTCAATCATCCATTAGGTATTGATTAAATCTCTATATATTTTCATTCTTATTAGCCATTTGCCACTATGCTTGTTAGACCGTATATAGCGATTTGAACTAAAATTAAGGTTAATGCACTTTATTTGTGACATATAATCCTTGAACTTAAAACTTAAGTGCTTGTAGCATGCATCACATTCCTCAAAATATTATGAGTATATATTATTATTGAAATCACTTACGATCATCAAAGAGGAAATCACATAAGAGTTAACTTCTATTAGGTATTTCCAAAGTGTGGTTCTTTAAAAGGCATGATTTACTATATATACAAATGTTAATTTGATAGTGTTGGACAATAAGTGAAGTTTAAAGATATGTGTATAAATTGGCCAATGGATGTGGTTTGAAGAATTCTAACTTTATTAGGGTTATAAACTATTATGGTTAACCCATAAACATGGTCTTAAAGGTGGATCAATGTTAATCTCCAATTCTTCCTAAAAAACCATAATCCTTTATTTTAAGGATTAACTTTTATTTTTTTTGAAGAGACTTATAAGATAAAGCTTTTTGCTACTAATAAAATCTTATATTAGCTGTTGAATTTTGGAGTAGTTAAGCCATCTCACATTTCATATGATCAATGACATTAAGAGCTTGAAGTGGTGGCTCTAGAACCCTTTTTTTTATTCTAGATCTTTTTTTGGTCCTTAAGTCAACCTTTAGTTTTGGTTCAAAGTTGATAGTTGCTGCAACATTGATTATTTACTAATAGCATGGTAAGCAACACAAACTTGTGTTGATCCTATATTAGCATTAAAATTTGCAAAAGTTATAAGGTTTTGTACTAGAAAAAGAAAAAGGTCGCCAAATTAAAGCGAATTGGAATACAAGTATAAGCTTGGAGAAAAACTCAAGAATCAAGCAAAGAACATCAAGATACAAACTTCTTCTTTTTTTACATTTAAATTTATTTCTTCTCACCCCTTACAATTATTTTTTTTGATGTTTAAACCTCTTTCAATAACTCTAGTGATGATCTCAAGTATTATATTAATTTCATTAAGAATTTTACAAGTTATGTATAGTATAACCTCTTAGAGAAGAAATCTTATATTTATGATATAATTTTTCCTTAAAGTACTAATACAAAATCACTTCAAACACTCCATTTTGACTCTTTAATTTGACAATGAGGGAAATATTGACCATTATATCACCTTTTATCTCTTCACTTTTTTTTATAAAATTTAAGAATTGAAGATGTAAAATATATCATTTAAGGATGATATTTTGTTAATCCCACTAATCCACGACATAATCACTAAACTCGACAAATGATGGCATGCTTATAATTATACCATTAACACATGCAATGTGGCTTTCTTGCCAACTAGATAATGAGTTATAGATGTAAGAATTCTCATTTTCCCCTTCAAATTATGATTGGACCTACTCACCATAAATACTTGAGCTTCCATTTCTTGTCCTACTCTCCCCCATTCCTCAATTTTTCACCATTTGTTTTGTTTTGATTCCTGCAGTAATATTTATGAGAGGGTTTCCATTGCTAGGACTATGTCTCAGTGGCATCATTTTAGACTTTTAGTTCCACTAATGTTTTTAGTCTATCACAATTTTTTCATTTAGATGTCTTTCAAATTTTGTGTGGATTGGTTCCTCAAACAATAACCTTGTCTATATACTTTGTTTAAGATTTTTTTTGTCTGCTTTTGGTTTAATGGGAATCCATAAAATGTTATTGAAGCTTAGATTATAATTTTTTTCTTATTTTGTTGACCTTACTTGATTGTGCTTCATATTGAAAGTTTTAGGTTCCTCCATGGCCACAAATTTTCATTTCTTGTGTTGTTTATTCAATAATAAATATGTTATGGATGTGTATATTGTTGCCTCCAGATTGTTAAGATGTTATTTAAAGGAATTGAGTGGAAAATATGTAAAAGTAATATTTTCAAGTTTATCCAGTTGATTTA
>JANZLF010000002.1:4420146-4437370 GCA_026546835.1 Erythroxylum foetidum
ATGATTGATTGCTGACCTCCTCTTTGCTCAGCATCAGGTTCCCATCAACCTCCATATTTTCTAGTAGCTCCAATTCCTACACTGCCGTTAGAAGCGAGATATTCGTAATTGATCCGATCAAGGAGCTGTGCCCAGAGAGCCAGATGATCATCAATAAGAATAATGCCTACTTCTCCTTCGTTGGCATGATTCGAACTCAAAATCTCCTGAAAGAGAGCCTTAAGTGAGGAGCTTTGACCACTTAAGTTACTTCTACTTGTCAAAACTTTTTTTAGATATACATTCATGAGCGATGAATTTAAAACGATTAATATCATTTTCATATATTAAAATAAAATTAAAGTTGAGCAAGGTAGGCCTGTGGTACGACTCGGATCATGATTCATTGAAGCACAAACGCTCCACCAACTCTTAACAACCAGAGGTCCAGAAGGCAGAATTTGGGTCATTGCCTATAAACGTGGGTGAAAAAGCATTGTTTATTCTCCTTCGACAGCGAAACATGCGCATTTTAATGAACTTTATGTTGCCCAAAACGACCATGTCGTTTATGGTTTCCGAGGGCATTCCTGTCTTCTCCTCACCTGTAAACGATATTTCAACGCGATTTGGGAGTCAACAAAAAGTGATCCACTACAGCATCGCCCTCGGTTTTATCGTAAATTGCAACTTCATGCCATTGTTTCCTTAATTTTATCAATCTTGGGGCGTATCCGTAAATTTCTTCACTCGCAGTGCCTGCTTTGCTTTAAGCACTCAGTCCATCCGTCAACTTTCAGGTCTCCTGGTCTTCGCCTAGTACAAAATTCTGAAACATACCGAAAACGGCGTCGCTGGAAACAACCACAAGTTGCTGTTGCTATTTTTATTATATCAAAATTTAACGGATGCCAGTCGCCGAGGCAGAGTCACATCGAACCAGGGCTCGAATTCCGACTCGAGCACCGGCTGCACGACCACCACCATCACCTCGCCGGACACCTTTAAGACAACTTCTCCGCGTGACCTCAATTGCCGGTGGAATCCAGTTCGGTTGGGCGCTGCAGCTCTCTCTTTTAACTCCTTACGTGCAAGAACTCGGCATCCCTCACGCGTGGGCCAGCATAATATGGCTCTGTGGCCCGTTGTCCGGCTTAATAGTTCAGCCGCTGGTCGGCCACATGAGTGACCGTTGTAAGAGCCGATTCGGACGACGGCGGCCGTTTATTGCTGTTGGCGCTTCGCTGATAACTCTCTCTGTCTTGATCATCGGTCACTCCGCGGATATCGGCTGGCTTTTGGGTGACAGTGGGAGCTCTAAGCCGAGAGCTATTGCAGTATTTGTAGTCGGGTTCTGGATTTTGGATGTTGCCAATAACATGACTCAAGGTCCTTGTAGAGCACTTCTCGCTGATCTCACCGGTGAACATCGACCTTACTTATTTTCTTTGTTCCCCTTATAAGTCAAAATCATATGCGTTTAATCTTGCATATTCGATACTGTTAGTTCGTTGTAATAAAATCTTACCGAATCGAGACTGAGATAATGATCTTGTTAACATAAATTATTTGTTTTTAACGATTCATAATAGTAGAATACGATCAATGCTGTTATTATTGTGAAAATTATTCCTTTTATGAAAAAACCCTCGCATTTCTTATTTGATTGGTATAACGTTACCTCTCTTTTGTGAAGTTTCATATAATATTCTTATTTCTCAAGCTACGGACCTACAATGTAACTTGGCTAGTGGCTTACAGTAATTTTACTTGTTATCGGACTCTTGGGAGGGAAATAGTTGCTGTGACTTCGTGATCAAATTATCGTCTCCGTCAGGCATTTCTGTTTCACGCTTTAATTTAAATCCCATGATTCAACTAAGCAATTTAGTAATTCGAAGATTATATGGTTTCTGATAAGTAGAGATCTCTAAGCACCCCGTGAAGGAGCCGCTATCCTAGTATGACAGGTTGATGTAGCACTGTAAATGGTGGCGGTGTACTAACTCCCTGTCCCAAGCCAGATTAACTTGTTTACAAAACAAGTAATGACATGATGAAGAGTAGGAGAAAGTTAGAATTTCTTGTTCCAGTAAACAGTAGGTACTTATTTGGATGGAGAGAAATGTTTTAAATGCATCCAGTCAAGTATTGTTTGTTTCACTGAGTTTAATAATAAAAAGCATTTGTCTAGTTACTTTTTTTTTTTTTTCAGGATATCTCGTTTCTTTATCTGGATCCCGTTGGTTTTTCTGTTGAAGTTCCAATTCTTATTTGTGATCACAAATATTTGTATAAACGAATGAAACTTTTAGCTAAAACTTGGCTTTTTTCTTATTTTGATTCCTCTGCTATGCTAGGAAAGGATCACAGAAGGACTAGAGTAGCAAATGCTTATTTCTCACTATTCATGGCAGTTGGTAATGTACTTGGTTATTCTACCGGATCATACAGTGGCTGGTTCCGGATTTTTCCTTTTACAGTTACCCCTGCATGTAATGCCGACTGTGCCAATCTCAAGTCTGCATTCTATCTTGATATTATTTTTATGATGATTACTACATATCTAAGCATCACAGTTGCTCCTGAGATGCCTTTAGGTTTGTCAGACAGATTTCAGCCCTCTGTGGAAGAAGCTACAGTAGAGTCATGCCATGAACAAGAGGCTTTCTTATGGGAACTGTTTGGAACCTTCCAATACTTCTCATGGTCCGTTTGGATAATATTACTTGTCACTGCCCTGAATTGGATTGGTTGGTTTCCATTTCTTCTCTTTGATACAGACTGGATGGGTCGAGAAGTTTATGGTGGTAAGCCTAATGAGGGAAATAATTATGATGCCGGTGTCAGAATGGGTGCATTTGGTTTGGTCTTGAACTCGTTCATCCTTGGATTAACATCTCTGTTCATGGAGAAGCTGTGTCGAAAGTGGGGAGCTGGTTTTATGTGGGGAGTTTCAAATATACTTATGGCTCTTTGCTTCCTTTCTATGCTCATGCTCTCATATGCAACAAAACTTATGGGCTACATAGGGCATCACCTGCCACAGAGTAGCATTGTGGCTGCAGCGTTGATTATCTTTGCAATTCTTGGTTTTCCACTGGCTGTAAGTATCTAGATCCTTCTACTAAAATGTTCTTTCTTTTTCCAGAAGTATTGCAGCTTGAACACTCATACTGTAAGATGATACTTTAAGATAGTTGTATTCCTAGCTATTGGCTTCTCCGTAGCCTTTGCTGACCAGGGTTACTCTGTTTCTTGATTTCCTTGTCTTCAGTAGTACTGAGCTACCTTATCTTATAGTGGCAGAATGCAAATTTAAACTGCTATGCTTGAATATGTAAAAAAATGTACATATAGATTTTTCCTTAGTGGAACATTAGTATTTGAGCCCCCAAGTGCACTGGGTTGTGTGAAAACAGAAACAATCAGGGTATTTCTCTACATGTATGCCACCTAAGGTTCATTTTAAACAAATGCCATAAGTGATTAATTCTTCTTAGGTGTATTCCAAATCTTTAATTACTATTTTACTAATATTGCATGAACAACTAAGGCCCCATTTTGTAAACAGTACTGAAGGAATTGGAATAAAAACATAATTAGAAAGCGAGAATTAGATTATGAATGAAATTACTGATTATATGTGTTTGGTATGTAATCACTACGAATGTGATTAACAAGTTCATAGTTATGCTAGTATTTAATATTAAATATTAGGAATTATAATGAATTTTTTTTAACTTTTATTTAGTTGTTATATGATTTATTTTGTAAATAATTAATCAAAATGTTTTGTATTTTATAAATAATTAATTGAAATTATTTTTCAATGATTTCTAAAATTTATTATTTTTAAATAATTATGAATAATTTTCATGATAAGAATAAAATTAAAGAACTATAAAAACTTGTTGTACTTAATATAGTATTAATAAAAAAATAAGATAATTATTAAAAATTAAATATAAAAGAGTGTAATATATGGTTTTGATAATAATAATTGAATAGAATTAATATCCTCACAATATACTAAATTATTTTGATAAATATTCTAATAATCTTGCTCACTGTTTATCTCTTATTCCTGATATTTCATTCTAATGTATACCTACACCGAATAAAAGTTTATGATTGTTTAGAATTCATTCTAATTTTTCTTAATTCTTTATTTCATCTGTTAATAGTAATTACAGAAGTAAAAGTTAAGGAATAAAGTTCCATTTTCATTCCCACTTTTTATTACTGTTTATCAAACAAAACCTAAATGTACAATTTAGTTTCAAACATTCAAATTTTATTCCCTTCTCCTAGTTAATGCTAATTGTAATAACTCCTTAAAATGTTTATAATTGAGATGATAACTGAAGTTTTTTGATTATATTTATAAGGTCATTTCGTCTCCTTATAAAGTTGACATGGTGGTAGTACATATTAAGTCTAATAGGTGACAAAGCCTAGATCCAGATTTCTATATTGGATTTTCCATTAGAATTTGGTATGAAAATGATAGTCCATAATAATTAATAGTTCAAGGGGATTATAGACTCTGCATTTTTTTAATTCTGCTTGGTTGCCTACAAAAGAGAGAGGAGATATGAAGATAACAAAAACTTTTACCATTTGAGAGAAAACAAGGTCAGTGAACGGCTCTCTAATTAGCTAACTAGTTCTGTATTATATTAGTACTGCTTTTCTTTCTTTTTACAAGATGTTGGAAGTTTGACACTATGTATAAATTTGATTTTCCAAGAGGTCAATCTTTCATTATAATATAGCATTATAATCTTTGATTAGGATATAATTTTGAATGTTTGTGAAAAGCTCCATTTACCGTTATAGAATTAAAAGTACAACTCCAACTTACATATTATTGTCCGGCTACTTTTTATTTATCTGATCAGTTATCTTGTCTTTGTTTATATCTATATATATTTGTAAATGCATAATAAGTATCTAATATGAAATTGAACGAATATAATAACCCTTTTATATGTGCATGAAGCATGATATAAAATTACACATTTTCAATAAATAATTGATAAAAATTTAGCCTTAGTCAATGTAAGTTAAACAATAGAAAAACTTTAGAATAGTTACATTCAATGAATAAACTTAGATTACAATTTTTATTGGTACTGCCTACATTTTAGGTGTAACATTCTTCTGTTAATCAAGGAGGAAACTGATATCGTTGTCATTGTAATATTTTCCTTGCAGATCACTTATAGTGTTCCATATGCCTTAATTTCCTCACGTATTGAACCTCTTGGACTTGGCCAAGGTGGAATTTCTTTATTTTGTTGCTCAACTTTTTCTGTTGTTGGGAAAGGCTCTATAACTGCTTGTTTTCATGATTGTTTTTTGCAGGGTTGTCAATGGGTGTTCTCAATTTGGCAATTGTAATCCCACAGGTACCTCTCATGTTACACACATGCATGTGTATGGGGTATGTGATGGGCTGATCATAGGTGCATGTTTTTGTCCATTTCCCTGAAAAAGAAAAGGAGTTTTTAGTATAAATAAAAGTATATACTCGTTTTTTCTGATAAGATGAAGGGCTAGGAGGGTTGTCATTTGTAAAATGAGATGATCACTGGATGCCAAACTGCTTATTGGAAGAATTTCAAGAAAGGCTATAGAAATTCCATGTCCCCTTTTGCAATTTGCTGCGTATGATACATTTTAGAGTTGCATGCATTACATTATAATATCATTATGTTTGTTCATAAAATTCAAAAAGAAGCTGGTAACACCCTGATCAGGTAAATTCTAGATTTCATGTTCCTTGAGATATTTAATTCAATGCTATCTAAGATTCTTAAGTTAGTTGTACAATTGGATTTAGTTTTACATGGAAATAATTTCTTTAACAGCCTGATTTCAAAGGATTTAGTCTTGCAATCATTAGCATCATTTTACTTGAATTTTCCGTCGAGCATTTTGTTTCTGTTTACAATAACAATTTCTCCACCTAACAACTTTTATGATTGAGACAATATTTATCAACACAGGTCATTGTGTCAGTAGGAAGTGGACCATGGGATCAACTGTTTGGTGGTGGAAACTCGCCGGCTTTTGCTGTTGGAGCCGTTGCAGCCTTTAGTGCTGGAACTATAGCCATCTTGGGTATTCCTCGATCTATTGCTCAAAAGCCCAGAGCCATCAGATGAGGTATTTGCTTGTACCTTTTCCAGATTACAGTTAAGACCAGAATGCATCATGGTACTAATTTATGCGAGGAGCTGTATTTAACTCCTAGTTATTGAGGTTTTTTACTTATTGTCTTCCTTACCCAATATCTTTTGTCTTTTGGCCGTATTTACTTCTTTGGCCCGCAAGTTATTGGAACTCCTTGGTTTTAATATTATTGCTTCATGGTTGCCAGTGTCCTGGAGTAGGATCCGAGCAGCAATGTTTTTGTTTACCAAAGTGGAGACAGAATTTTGAGAAAATAGAGGATTTAATGGAAAATTTTGAAGTTTTGGGAATTTGTTAAGATGTAGAAAGGCCATACTCATTGGACCTTCTTTAAGACACACAGGAAATTCCTAAAATTTGATGCTTAAGGATTCAATTTGTTGTGCACTCTGCATGTCTTAGAAACAGTTTCGCCGTATGCCATAGCTGTATGTGGAAGATGGGAAATATGAGAGGCTATTGAAATTCTCTTCGTATACGTGGAAGAGTCCACCTGCTTCCATGGAAAGGAAAATGACGCTGAAGATTACTTCCGAAGACTGCTGTACCAACCAAGATAAGTTTCTATTGATCGAGACAAAGTTCTCATGGGAAAATAAAATCTTCCAATCCTGTTTTATTACCCTCCTGGTGGTCCAACCGTCCAAGCATGATGTATTTGAGTTTCTTGCATTGTGTGCCTGAATTTTGCTGTATGAATGTGTTGAATAGTGCTTGGTGGCCAACAGTTAGTGCGTTAGTTGTGCGATTGTAACCTTGATGGAGACATGCCTTTTTGATGCTGTGCTTTTCGGAATAGAATGATTGATTTCTGTGGAAAGCATCCTTTGTTATTTATTTCAATGACCTTGCGTGCCTCTGAACCTAGGAATAAATTCTTGCGTTCATTGCACTTATCAGAATCTAAGATAGCCTGTTTTGCTTTCAATGCACCCATGCACTGCCTTCTGTTAAGGTCTGAGAATCATTTAAAGACATCGTTTAGTTGCACATTATTTATGCTTCTTATTTGTCAAATCATAAATGAAGAGATGGCAGGACAGTCAAAAGATAGCCTATTGAAAAACTAACATAATATGATTGTTGAGCAACACATCAATTATAGTTTTGGTCCCCCAAGCTTGAGACACTGGAAATGCTTGCCTGTGTGCATGCAACTGTTTATGCATGTTTGGGTACAAGGCAGTGGGAGTTTAGGAAGAGAAATGGGATAGACCATGGAAAGATGGTAGCTAAGCAAAAATATCAATTCATATAAGAAGACAAATAGAATCCAGCTAAAAAGAATAAAAACTAAAATTTAAGAACTTCTTGACATCTCCATTCACCTGTCTGTGACTTATTCTGAAATTAGGCATCAACCCTTTTCAGGAAAGAAGAGGGGAAGGTGAGAAGCATGGAATCCGAGAATTTATTAGATTTTCTAGACTCATATAATCTTTCTATTTTCATTACGTCGAAAGGTCTCGTCATTGTTTCATTTCCTTTCCTTCGTTGAAACTTACATTTGACCATTCGTGTTCTACTGTTTTGTTTATTATTCTGCCATGAAAAATTCTACTCGACCTCCACTATGACAGCAACTTGGTGTGTATGACATGATTTTCTGATCAGACACAGTGAGATTGGCATCGCTACGTGATCGTAAAAGTGAAATTCTCTATATTCAAAACAGTCAATCGGGATCTCACATTATTGTGAACCCCACTTTCTGATTAGGATGATAAAATTCGAAATTGGGTTTGGTTCTCCAGTTTCATACCATCAAACACTTATGCAATGTCTTTTTTTTTTTCTCCCCTTATTTTTCTACGGTTTCCATTGGTTTGTTTATCTTGACACAACTTGTTCTTGTCCACTGGTTTTTTGTCATGACACGTTGCTCTCATCCACAGCAGCTTATTATGCTGGAGAGTGGAGACACATGGAATCTGACATTGGAGGGGTGGGTATGGATTTCAGGGAAGTAATATCTTCCACTATATACATTGAAAACTAGGAGAAAAAGAAGAAGAAGAAAAAAAAAAAGATTCTTCTGAAGAAGCTACTGGGGGTCGCTGTAGCCAAAGGTTAAAAAATTAAAAGAGAAAAAGAAACAGAACTTGGAAACTGCAATTGCATGCTCTATTCTGTTTTCTGTGCTGATGATGGATAAGGTTGGCTTTTACTACTCTAATGTCTCCAGCCAAAGAACCTCCTCTTTCACCCCCGCAGAGAGACAGTCCCTCATCTGTGTTGTGAGAAAGAGGATACGAATTAAATGGTTGCAATTGAAGCACGTACATATTACTATTTGGTCTCTCTCTTCGCTGTTTGTTCCCTTCCTTCCATCTGCCTCTTCTCCATACTGCCATTTTACTGTTGCTTCCCCCATTAACTACTTTGTGGTCCCATGCACCTACTCTCCACAAAATCCCATGAAGATAAACCTTTTAAAAATTTCCTTACTTACAAAAGTTATATCATCATCAATACATTTTTCTCACATGTTCTACTTCTACCCTTTGATGTTTTGAAGCTAGCTTTGTGGAGCATAACCTGTTTTCAAGTTTACAGACGAAACAGATGGGGCCTGTTTTTGTGCTGAGAGTTTGACGCCTCTCAAATTGGGCAAATAGTCAAGAGATGTTTTCATGAAGTGGGCTTCAGATAATCAAAAGGATCGATCGTATATATGCTTAAGGATGTGTTAAATCACATGGGCTGTGTAAGGAATTGGCATATAGCATATGCATAACCTGCCTTAGAATATGAGACATATCTCCTAACTCACAACTTGGCGGTGATTGAGGCCGAGGAAGCGAATTTGCTTTTGCCCTTTCCCAATCCCTTGTGCACAGCAGAACTCCACTTGACAAACTCGGAGGATTAAATTCATTAATCGGATTAATATTACCATAACTAAACCCTAATTAAACTACACTGTCTCTCCTATCCTTACTCACTGCACCTTTCTTTTTCTTTCAACTAATTGTGATTACAGGTGCTTTAGAGCGAGAGAAGACGAGTGTTGAAGAAGATGATTGGCCCCCACAAGACAAAAGGTCTTAACAATTTTCAGTAGTGGACACTTTTTCACCGCCTTCTCTTCACGTAACTTCACAAAGCACAACGTAGCTGTAGGTCCTGATTTCTTCATGTATATATATATGAGCTGCATACCCTCTTAACAGGTATCCAGAACTACCCTGTGACAAGCAAAACAAGAACAAGAAAAGAAACTCTCTCCCTCCCAACCCAACACGTTTATGTATCTTGCTCTTCATTCTGTTTAAGCCTTTTTCGTTTTCTTATCTAATAAATTACTAGCTATAGCTAACATGTGCAACCCAAAACCTTCTTCTCCTTCGTCATTTCTATGCTCTCCCACTACCCGTTTCTCTATTCCCAACAAAGCCATGGATCTTTATACCGATGATCAAGAGGAGCTAAAAAGATGGCCAACCCTTTCTGAGGTAAAAACAAAAGAAACAAAAAGAACCAACCTTTGATTGTTTTGATGAACATGTAACAAAAGGACGTGTGTTCTTCGTACTCAATTTTTGTGTTTCTAATGTTGCTTTCTTGTTGCCCTTTTTGCTGCTTCCATGTCAGGCCTCAGAGGAAATCAAAGCCATAGGAAGGATCTCTGGACCAACAGCAATGACTGGTCTTATTCTGTATTCAAGAGCAATGATCTCCATGCTGTTTTTAGGGTATCTTGGTGAGCTCGAGCTGGCTGGTGGCTCTCTATCCATCGGTTTCGCTAACATCACCGGTTACTCTGTCATCTCTGGGCTAGCCATGGGAATGGAGCCCATTTGTGGACAAGCTTATGGGGCCAAACAAATGAAGCTTCTCGGACTCACTCTTCAAAGAACTGTTCTTCTCCTCCTGTCGGCGTCTGTTCCCATCTCTTTCATGTGGCTAAACATGAAGAGAATTCTCTTATGGTGTGGCCAAGATCATGATATATCATCTGTTGCACACACTTTCATTCTTTTCTCCATTCCGGACCTCTTCTTCCTTTCACTTCTCCACCCTCTTCGCGTATATCTTCGGACACAAAGCATCACATTACCATTAACCTACTGTTCAGCCATCTCTGTTCTTCTCCATGTACCTTTAAATTTCATTCTTGTCGTCCACTTCAAACTGGGTATTGCAGGAGTAGCCATAGCCATGATTTGGACTAACTTCAATCTTTTCCTCTTACTCATTTCCTTCATGTACTTCTCTGGTGTATATAAAGATTCTTGGGTCTCTCCAAGCATGGATTGTCTTAGAGGCTGGTCATCTCTGCTAGGTCTTGCAATCCCCACTTGTGTCTCTGTATGCCTCGAGTGGTGGTGGTATGAATTCATGATCATGTTATGTGGTCTGCTTCTTAACCCCAGAGCCACCATAGCTTCAATGGGGATACTTATCCAGACAACATCTTTAGTTTATGTCTTCCCATCAGCTCTCAGCCTCGGAGTTTCAACAAGAGTTGGTAACGAGTTGGGGGCGAATCGGCCGGCGAGAGCGCGCATTTCCATGTTAGTGTCGCTGGCATGTGCAGTGGCGTTAGGTCTCTTGGCCTTGTTGTTCACAACATTGATGAGGCATCAATGGGGCAAGTTTTTCACTAACGACGCTGAGATTCTCGAACTCACTTCCATAGCATTGCCCATCGCAGGTCTCTGTGAGCTTGGAAATTGCCCACAAACAACTGGGTGTGGGGTTTTACGTGGCAGTGCTAGGCCAACCATTGGAGCTAATATCAATCTGGGGTCTTTCTACTTGGTTGGTATGCCGGTGGCAATATTAATGGGGTTTGTGTTCAAATTGGGATTTGCTGGGCTCTGGTTTGGGTTGCTTGCAGCTCAAGCTTCATGTGCCATGCTCATGCTCAATGTTCTATGCAGAACAGACTGGTTAGCTCAAGTAGAGAGAGCAAAAGAGCTTACACAAACTTCCGTAATAACTAGTACTTCTCCGCCATTATTACCGTCATCATCAGCCAAAAAGGCCAACCTTGAAGAGATACTGTGCATTAGCGATGAGCATGTGAAGCCAAATTCGCACGAAACAGACCCACTGATATCTGCTGCGCAAACCGTGCACTGATTATAGATGAAGTCCGCATTTTGGCCCCCACCATTTAAAAGTTTGCATTGCCCACTTTGTAATCTTTTTCTCCATGTTGTGCTAATAACAATGTAGAAACATATGATTCCTAACCAAGAATTCATTCTTCTCCACGTATATTAACATATATTTATGGGAAAGTATAGAAGGAAAAGGATAGAGAAAGAGAAGAGAAAAGGGTTAAGCTGTCGGTTGTTTCTAAAGCAAGAAGAAAAGAAAAGGATCTTGGGTTCCCTGTCCCTAACTTTGCTGTCGTCGTTGTTCATTTCCAAGAAAGGCAGCAATCTCAAATACTTAAAATGGACAATTGGCATAAAACCCTACAACCATTTCATACCATTATTCCTTAGGAGTATTTCTTATTATTACATAAACGCCTAGGCCTAGCAATTAATGATGCATTAGTCTGAAACTTCAAGCAACCTACAATATTCCTTTCCCTTCTACTTTCCACCTTTCCTTCAAATGTCTTTCATTTTACCTTATATAAAATATTCTCCAAAACTCTTTTAACATTTCTTAATATCTTTCTGTCCATGTCATGGCCTTTAACTTACAATTCTAAAATATATATTTCCTGTAAAAATAAAGGAGGTTCTCTTCTCATGTCTACCCCTTATTCTGCAATGACTTGATCCATATCTTTCCCCTTTTGAAGTTGAGGGAATTGGATAGCCCCTTAAAGGAACTTGCACTATTGTCATGTGTTTGAAAGCACTCCACGTGCACGTGCAATACAACAGTAGTGTGCATTACACGATTATCAAATCTGTGTTTAATATTACAAGCGAATATACACACCCATCATGAGCAGTGCATTTCATACATTCTTGATTCTGCAAGTTTTGGATTGCATTTGTCTGGTGCGCAGATTAAACTGCAGATCACCACAGGACAATGAATTGAATTTATCGAAAACTAAACTTAAGAGTAAGACAGGCACACACGAATTGGCACAAATAAAGAGATCACCATAGGACAATGAATTGAATTTATCGAAAACTAAACTTAAAGAGTATGACAGACACACACGAATTGGCACAAATAAAGAGAAAGGTATCTGCAGTTAC
The DNA here is from genome assembly GCA_026546835.1 of Erythroxylum foetidum. Taxonomy (NCBI): domain Eukaryota; kingdom Viridiplantae; phylum Streptophyta; class Magnoliopsida; order Malpighiales; family Erythroxylaceae; genus Erythroxylum; species Erythroxylum foetidum. The sequence goes on from JANZLF010000002.1 coordinate 4,432,506, forward strand.
GGACAAAAGAAGCAGTAAATTGAGAAAGATGATAATGGAGGACCGTGTATTCAAGTAAGCATATAAGTGCTGAAGAAAAGGAGGGAGAGAGAGAGAGAGAGAGATAGGTTGGATTGATTAGGGCGGTGGGGTTCCTCCCACAAAATTCAGCTATAATTACAGCTGTCTACTTCTCAGATGACAAAATACGACCAGTGCCTCTGCTATTTACCCAGTTTCCCACCTCCACTACAGTACCAACCCTCTCTGTATGTATATATGTATGTATACACATCTTTTCTCTCTTCTTCCACCACATTAACTGCTCTTATTATTTACCTTCCCTACAGACACATCACACATGGTATAGACAAAATCCCACTTGAAAGATCTAAAACTATTTATGTTTTAGAATATGCACAGGTTCTATATATTTTTGAAGTTTCTAACATGCTTGGTAACGGATAGCTAATCACCCATCTTAAAAGTCCAGATTTTTTTGTCTAATTTTATAGTATTTTATTCTGTTTAATGAATCTCAACTATTTATTTATGTGAGTCCTGTTTGAATCTCGCATAAATAAACGCGAGTCTCACATAAATAAATGATTGAGATTTATAAGACAGAATATAACACCATAAGATTGGACAGAAGATCCTATCCCCTGTCCAGAGGGCTAGAGCGTGGAGTTGTACTTTGACTCATACCTGCCAGTTCCGACTTGCTTTCACTTGCCATGCGTATATTATCGCAAACTTCAGAAAGGTTTTTAAGATTTAAATATTACTTAGTTAAGACGGTACATTTTTTTAAAAAATTATGCACTAAAGAAGCAATCGCAGCCATGCTTAGTCTGCAATTTGAAACTTGAGTCACTATTTTAGGTCAGTGTTCCTTCACATGTCTTCACGTACCTAATTAATTAGTTTGGTAAAATGGGGAGTGTCCAGTTCATCAGAACTTGCACGAAATGGATTGGTTGAGTGCTTGGTTGAACTATTACCAGCTTGGCTGGTTGGTTCTTTAGTTAAACGAGGTCAGAGGAGTTATCAGACATGGTATGCCCTTGGATCACTGGTTCAAGATGCCATTTACTAGTACCTTGTATTAATGAAGAACAGCGTACTTTCAAAACCTTCAAAATTTGAGACTACAGTACTATTGTATTGTATACATTACTGTTCACGAAGGTCTCACGATGCTGGTTTGTCCAAGTTGGTTTTACTATGATTGCATATTGCATTCAAACCAGAAACAATTAATGTATGTCTGTCATATTTATGACAACCTTTTAAGTTCTTTTCCAAAATTTCATGCTCCACCGAACTTTAGATTACAAACCCCTAGAGAGGCCTGTCAAGATAGTTTTAAGTGTTGTATACAGCTAGTCACCAGAAATTTGTAAGGTTTGCTGTGCTATTGACATGATGAAGGCCTAGCGTCATAGGATATGTAATGCTGGTTAAGGTTAGAAGTATGAATTTTGATTAAAATATAGTTTATCTTCATTCTTCAGAATAATATATATAGAGCACCAAAACCAACATCGCATGCTAATCATTGTATATTAGTTTCTACGTATTTTTTTTAAAAATTTACTTAAAAACTTCATTAACAGGTCATTGTCACAAGTCACAAGGAGAATAAATTAATGCCACAAATTATTAGGTAATGAATTTCACATTATGTCTACGAATCCCATCAAAGAACTAGCACAATCGCCCACTTGAACAGCAACATAAATCAATCACATTAAACTAACCTGAGAATAGAATAGAATAGAATAGAATAGGGGGTTGCATCAATCGTGTTCATGTAATGCCTTTGCCCTCCATGGGATACAGTCCATTTTGTGGTGAGAGTATTCCTTTTAGAATAGAATATAACTTTCTGGTTCTGAACGGAATCTCTCTAAACTCGTGCTATATTATCTGTCAAAACCGATCACTGTTGTAAGCTTTGAATCGAATAGTCTCAACCTGAGTGTCTCCCAAAAGCAAGTTCCCTAGTTCTCATTCCATTAATGGCTGATGTGAATTTAACACATGTCTCGCATCTCATCCCACTTTTTTTTTTTCCAATTTCTGTTTTTTGCAGTCTACCAATGGCATCAGTTTATGCTTTCCACAAGTACCGATTTGATAGATTAAATTAAGTAAAAACAAAAAAGCTTAGGTCCACCATAATCAAGCCGCCCCATTCTCATTGGCTCAAGTGAATGCACCGAAACAAGTCGACAAAAAGAGACCTTAAAAACGTAGAACGAGTTATAATTATTTAATATATAGTTGCTTTAATCAGTACAGAAACCCCACTTGATAAAAAAGCTAGTGCTAATTAATCACGTACCTAAACCTGGCATTGGCGTATGTGTATGTTAATGTCCTGATTCCATGAAAACGTCTTTTCAGAAACCACCCAACCCCTCCCTAACTGTGGCTTAGCCACTACGTGTTTACCCTAACAAGTGTTGAAACGGAAACCTTTCTCACCTGGGTTTGTAGCCGAAAGTTCCACCTTTTCTGAGAGCCTTTAGTATGTTAATTACATCACGTAATGCGTATGTGTATATGTGATGAAAAGATAAAGAAGTGGGATAATCAATTCTAAAGTTCTTTTTTAGAATGTGATTAATAGATTGACTTGATATTTAATTGACATATTATATATATCACTAAAAACAATATTTTAAAGTGAATTGTTAAGATTTTTAAAAAATAGTCATTTAATTATTTTTTTAAAAAAATAGATGTTTTTAAATATATTATCTCAAGTAGAATGCATGGTAAGTAACTAACTGATCCTCTATAATGTTGTCAATGATTTAGGTAATGGACTGAACAATACTTGCGCATTTGTTCATAGTGTTTCTGAGAGGCTTGGTGGAATTCCACGAGTTAAATTATTTGTCTATCTTCAGACATTTTTAAAATATATTATCTCAAACAAAATGCATAGTAAGTAACTGGCTGATCATGATCCTCTTCCAATCTGCAATAATGATGTCTACGATTTAGGTCGTAGACTGCTCACACTTTTGCCTTTGTTTCTGAAAGGCCCGATGGAGTTCCACCGCGGCCTTAAATTATTTGTCTGCCTACAGCTCTATGCAGGCAGTGTCTACACGAACAATAACATCTCTCTTTCCTGGTTGCCTCCCTCCAAAGATTCATGGAAGCAGAAAGATGGTCGTCAAGTTATGCGTTATATATATCAATGATGATCACTTCCTATCGGGGCAGCGAGTGATTTTGTGTTATGGAATATGGCTTAATAATTATATAGTGTATGGCGGAACAAGGGCTTGCGTGTTGACCCTAGTGAAACATAGAGAAGAAAGGGCAATGAATACAATTATCCAAACGTATCTTGAAGTTGGATATAGGTGTGAAGATACATGTTCAATGATGCCAATCGATCGGGTGCCGTTAGCCTGTAGCATAATCAACAACAACAAAAAAAGAAGACATAGCAGGTAGTCAATGTGGCTTTCTGATGAGAAAAGTGTCCCCTACACTACACTATACTACATAGATGGGGTTGCATGGTTGCAAAACGTTGGACCATCTTGTATGCGTGTTCTTCCACCGCCACCTGCACTATATATGGAACCCACTTCTACTACTTTAATTTTGGATTCACCAAGTGGGGGTTTTGGGGGAGAGGGAACACAACTTGTTATTTGAAGGCTTTGACAATTCTAAAGAGTAATGAGTCCCTTGTCCTTTTAAGAATCCTCCCTTTCCCTTCTTTAAAATGATACTATTCCATCATGCACTTTGTATAATTACATGTCATCCTTGTTGTGACCCTCATCCCACATCGGTGGTATGAGAGTATGAGAAGAGGTGAGGGGCTTATAAAAGAAAGCCCTCTCCTCCTTATTTCATGTACCAAAATCAAACACATATCCTCTTATACAAAGTAGAGGGTTAAAGTTTGTAATTCCTATTTTGATATAGTGAAATTCTTCTCTCTCCGTGATTTTTACCCAATTGGGGTTTTCCACGTAAATTTTTGTATTTGTTTTCGTGCTTTCTTTCCAACAAGTGGTATCAAAGCCACGCTTGGGTTAAGTTTAAATCTATTTATCGTATGCTCTGTGGTTGCCACTTAGTGTGGATCCCCCATATCAAAAAGTAAGTTAGATTTTGCAGTTACCCTTGGGTGTGCTTGTGGGACCACCTTTCGGTTTTCATACTTAGTGGGACCCACTGTCTTGGGATATTCTGAAATTGCTCAGTGTCATCATTTGTGAGGCTCGTTTCGTGTGGGGCTCACGAGGTTACGTGTGGGACCCGCGAGATTACTATTCACGTGTGGGGCCCACGAGGTTACTATTCACTTTGTGAAATAGTGGGAGGAGCTTTTTGACAGAATGTCAGAAATGAAAGGGGAATATAAGGTGGATAAATTCAACGGTAGAAATTTCTCAATTTGAAAGATGAGAATGAGGGCTATTTTGATCAAAGATAAGTGCCTCGCAGCAATCGTCAAAAGGCCAGAGAATATCACCGATGAAAAATGGGAAGAAATGGATGCAAATGCAACGGCAAATTTACATCTCGGATTGGCAGATGAGATATTGTCCAGTATAGAGGAGAAGAAGACAGCCAAAGAAATTTGGGATTATCTTACAAGTATATACGAGGCAAAGTCCCTACACAACAGAATATTTCTCAAGAGGAAGTTGTACACTTTGCGGATGTCAGAATCTTCGACAGTGACTGAGCACGTCAATACACTGAATTCTCTATTTTCACAACTTAATAACATGGGTTGTGTGATAGGGACTAGTGAACGGGCAGAAATTCTACTTCAGAGTTTACCGGATTCATATGATCAACTCATTATCAACTTGACAGCCAACTTGCCTGTGGAAAGC
>JANZLF010000002.1:4447562-4458289 GCA_026546835.1 Erythroxylum foetidum
AGTTTCTCTCAATTTTTAAAAATTAAGAAAACCATAAAAAGTATTTTTTGTTTCTGTTTCTTTTTATAATCTTATTTTATTAAAAATTAAATTTTATTTTAATAAAATTAAATTTGATTTATAATTAAATATATTTATAATAAATGCTAATTTTTAAATAAAATGTTAATTTTTAATTATTTATTTTATTAAAATATCATAATATTCAAATAGATATTATATAAGAGATTAAATAAATTTATTTAATTAAAAATAATTTATCTTTAAGTTTTGTCTTATATTTAATAATTATTAGATAATATTAATAATTTAACTTGTTTTTGTTTTTATTTGAAAGGAAAAGAAAAAATAAAAATTGAAAACAAAAATTAAAAATTATAATTAAAAAACAGAAGTAGAACCAAAGGCTTCGTAAACTTTTAGTCATCTCTTTTTAAAATATTGGTAACATAAATCATACTTTAGGTTGTAAAATTTGCATTATCATTGTCTTGTCGGTCCAAAAAGCTTCGTTTTATTGAGCAGTAACCATAAAAATGTCGGAGGGCCCAAATTGCAATGGATACCGATGCTATTTCTGGTACGAACTTTACCATATTCATAAATAAATGAATGGATCAACCCGACATATTAATTGTTGGGCAGCTTTACAACAACAAGAAAATAAATGAATGGATCAACCCAATTCTCCATCCATATTACTTGTTGGGCCAACCTAAGCTCCCACCTACTTCAATTATCCATGCTAATTAAATAGAATTAAATGCTAATTTAAATATTTAATTAAATATATTCACAATTTATGTATTTTAATATTTTTTAATTATCTTATTTTAAAACTTTCATTTTCAACTATATACCAAATAACATCAACGTAATAATTAAAATGAAAGAAAGTCAAGTATATGCAAAAAGCGTTTTCCAAATAACAACAAAGTAATCAATGCCATTTGCTCTAGACGTTGGAACAAATCAGAAGCCTTAAAAGTTGGTTTTGGATATGCTATTGATTCACTTATACCAACCTTACATAAAGGTGATAGTATAACAAAATCATGACTGCATTTAGAAAAGGCAGAGGTCTTGTAATCCATTTTCTTTCCATTCTGCGTTTAGATGTTCTTGTTGCTTGTTTCCCGCGAAAGTGAGAAGTAAAAAAGAAAACAATTTACAGCCACCATTTACCAAAAGAAAAGAAGAAGAGATCAATACGTGTACGCTCCACTTTAGAACTGGGCCACTTGTGCGCAGGTCAATGGCTTACCACTCGTTACTTACAATAAACAAATGTGTAGCAGAACCCTCCCACCCCCAAAACTCGACTCTCTCCGCAGTGAAACTCAAAATTTTCTCTATTCCAGATCTAATATATTCGTATATATATATATATCATGTAGCACTCGCCAGAGTATCTCATTTCGATTTACAGTTTCATTTCAAGCTTGGTTCTACGATCTTCTATCTTTTCTTCTCTCCGTCTACTTAGGGTTTCGTTTTCCCGGCGAATTTGATGCTGCTATTTGCTGTGAGAAACCGAAAGTTCTGGATTCGATCATGTGATTTGTCTAACTGAATCTATGGCGTCCATTCGTCGAACACTTTCACCGGCGTATCAAGATCGTACGCAATTGAATGGCGCTGTCAGCTCTCCGTTATCCATCGGTTCGCCTTCTCACAAGCTTTTCTCTAACTCCGGTAAATACTCGTCGTCTTCGTCGTCATCGTTTCTCTGCTTCAGTGAATCATCTCTCCGCAGGTTCCTCGCCGCCTCTTTCTCTCAGAAGAGGAAAGGATTTCGCAGATTTTTCTACAGGTGCTTGCCGTTCTTCATTCTCGGCTTCTTGTTAGGCATTTTTCCGTTTGGTCACGTGGTTACCGATCTCAGCCACCCTGATTTCTCGTTCGAGATCAAGCAGCCTCACGTCAACGCGAGATTGGAGGAAAACAGCAGTCACGGCATTAAGCGCCATGATTTGGCGGTTAATTCAGTGAGTCTAGTGGTGGATACGCAGCCGAAATATGTTCCGAGGTTTGATTATGTACCGAGAAAGCAACTGATCGTCGTTACGCCGACGTATAGTCGAGCCCCGCAGGCGTATTTCTTGAATAGGTTGGGCCAGGTTCTAGGATTAGTGCAGCCTCCGGTGCTGTGGATTGTGGTGGAGATGAAAGTGGCGTCGATGGAAACGGCGGAGATACTGAGGAAAACGGGGGTGATTTATAGGCATCTGGTGTGTGCTAAGAATTCGACAAGCGTGAAGGACCGAGGAGTGCACCAGAGGAATTTAGCTTTAGAGCACATTGAGAGGCATCGGCTTGACGGGATCGTCTACTTTGCTGATGATGATAATGTGTATTCGCTGGAGCTTTTTGAGAGCTTGAGGGAAATCAGGTCAGTTTTCAACAGGGATTTACTTTGCTTAAGAACATTTGTGTCGTGGATGCTATATGATTGTGTTAGCTGTGAATGTAGGATCTGAATTGCTCTTCGATGTGAGTTTAAGTGTTTATTTATTGGACTTCTTATGGATCTAGCTTTGGGTCCTTTCGAGATGAGCTTTTGAAATGGTATTTTTGGATGAGAAAGCATGTCAATTTCATGCTAGAGAATAACTACGATACTTGGGAGGAAGAATCTTTCCATCTTAAGCACAGAATTTTCTTTGCATCACAAGACTTTTGCATTGTATATCTGAGTGCTAGACTTATATTCTGTAATGACTGAAATTTGCCTTCTGTTATGCAATTTCCTTGGAGATATTATTGTTATCATGCTTCTTTCTCTGCTGCTTTGATGCTTTCATTTGTAAGTTTCTAATACGGCTATACTTCTATAATAGCCGTTTTGGCACCTGGCCTGTTGCAATGCTTGCACAAAGCAAAAATAAAGCCATATTGGAAGGTCCAGTATGCAATGGAAGTCAAGTCATTGGCTGGCACACAAATGAGAAAAGTAAAAGACTCCGTAGATTTCATGTTGATATGTCAGGATTTGCATTTAACAGCACTATATTGTGGGACCCAAAGAGATGGCAGCGTCCATTTTTGCAACCAATTCGACAGTTGGATACGGTGAAGGAGGGTTTCCAAGTATAGTATATGATCTTCAGCTTGCCGTTTTGATGATATTCTTTCTAATAGACTTTGTTGTTGGTTTGTATCAAATATGATGTTGAAGTGTATAATGTGTTAATCGCCTGCTTTATCTAGGAAACCACATTCATGGAGCAATTGGTTGAGGATGAAAGTCAGACGGAAGGTATACCATTTGGCTGTTCAAGGATAATGAACTGGCATCTACATTTAGATGTTTGTGGAATTTTCTATCCAAGAGGCTGGGTACTTCAGAAGAACCTTGACGTTGTTCATTCTGTTAAGTGATGGTCCTTCAACCGGAAATTTTGCTACTAGGTTCTGAAGAGGGTATGTACATGATCAATGTCTTGATGCTTTTCAATTTACTTATTTCACCCAGGAAGTCCTAAACATGAATCTAGGAATGTTGACTTAAAATGGAGGTTCAAAAAAAGGAAAGAAAAAGTAAACTATTTTCTTGCTTTCTTTTTTGTCTTCCTCTGGGCCCTTGAAGCATTCCTCTGAAAAATTGAATTCAAATTCTGGTGAAAATGCACTAACCTAACTCTATATGCATTACTCGTTTTGCAGTTTCATTTCTGCCCTTGTTCATGGGATTATCTGAGCACAGGATTCTGGCATCTGCTCTTTCGCCTCCAAGCAAACATCATAAGGTGCTTTGAAATATGACAAAGAAATAAAGATTCTCTCTTCTTTATTCTTTTTTCCTTCTCTTTGAACCTTTTCTTATTTGTTGTGCAGAAAATTCCTACCTCGCAATTCTTTTATAGAATGAAATTCAGTTTTTGTCATAGGGTCAGCTCTTTGTTTCGTTGGGTGGGTGAATATTTTTGGAATCTATGGCCCTCCACGAGAAAGTTAGCTATGCTCTGGGGGGAAGTCTTCCGATCTTTCTTTATGATTCACCTTACTTTTTGTTGATTTTATAGGTTTTTCTTTTCTTTTTGTTAGACTCTAAAGCATAGCGGCTTCCCTTCTCATGGTCCAATATTCTGAATTATTTTGTTATTTCATCTGACCTGATGTCGTAGAATATGATTTGGGTATTTTTGCAAACTCCAATTTACGTAAACAGATTGACAACGTTGAAGCTTATATAGATCTCTCGAATTACAGAATGCAACGCCATTCTGTCTCGGCACTGCACCGAAAGAAAATGTTGCTTTATGGACATCTGCGGCTTGACCAGAATCCAAGCTTATTGTTGGTAGTTTTTTTTATGTATGTCTCAAAATTATCCCGTCTTTTTTTCCTCCCTTGTTTGATAAAATTTGAGGACATGTTTAGAACTTGAATCTTGATGGATGAAGGGCCTATCAAACCATTAGATTTTGTCAACTTGCCTTAATTTCTCCACCTTGTTTGGTGCCTACACAAATTTAAGTAATCAAGCGTTTCATTCGGCATCTAGTTGAAGCAATTAAAAGAAACGCCTTCTGGTCACTTGGACCGAAAGGCCTGACAACAGATACAGCTATGTGAAATGTTGCCTAACCACCTCTGACAGCTAACTACCAGGTAAGGTTTGTCCCACGGCCCGACATGCTTGATTCTTTGGATGGTACGGATGAAACATTATGCTGCTGGTTTCCAGCCCATTTGCTAGATCAAGAACCGCTTATGTTGACCTGTAAATGCAGTGAATTTGGTACTACCGGTAGCATGAAAATTGAAGGCTTTAAGCCTCTCAAGGGGTAGCTTAGTAGCTTAGTGGTAAAAAAGGGAGAGGATTGTGTTGGGTTCGAGCTTTGGAGGAGCGACTTTTGGTTAAGGTGATGTAATCTCCTTGGTGACGAAGGCCCATCTGTTAGAGCAAGTACTTTTTATATTATCTAGGATTAAGCTTGGATTTACCTATCTATGAGTCTGAGTGGGTGATTTATAGGTCTCGGGCCAAACTTGGATCTTGACTTATTAAAATTTTTGTTGAAGGCTTTAATTATAATACAACCACCTTGGGACTAACCGAATCATGCTGAATGACATCAACACCAAATACCAATCAACTTGTGTTACACAATGATCAAAAAGGGTATATTTACGTTAGCGTAACAAGTACGAGCCTGTTTGGATTAGGAATCGGTAGGTTTCACAAATTTCGAATTATAACAAAGTTTAGAAGTGACAGCCTTTTTAAACTAAATCAATTATAGAAGCGAAGGCTGATCTAGATTAAAATCAACATATTGAAGATCAACATATTGAAGTAAGTTTAACGTAGTTCATTTACAAATATTTGGACCGATGTTACCTACAGCAATGTAAAGCTTTGCATCCAACTTGTATCTCAATCAATCTCCAGAAACTTGGTCGGATATCAATGGCACAACATTTTCTGTTCCTTCTATTTCTGATTTTGAAAATAATGTCACCGCATGGTCACATCTTTCGTTGTCTTATAATGTTTGAATCCCCAACCACATAATTAATCTGATTGACAAGAAAATTATTTTAGGACCTTTTTTATTTTTATTTTTATTTTTCTTCAAATGTAATGGAAAATATCTATTTGTCTGACTTTTTGATTTTGGTTTCTTTTAGTTTTCATAATTTATGATAATTATAAAAAGTAAAATTTTTTTTTGTTTTTATAATCTGATTCATTATCAAATTAATATATATTATTGAATATTAATTATTCATAAGAATTACAAATAATATAATTTAAGATTATATATTTAATTATTTAATTTTAATAACTTATTTTAATAATTAATTTGAATACTAATTTTAAAAAATGAAATGATCTTAATTTCATAATTGTTAATAAATATAATATAACATTTAAAATATACTCTAATTATATAAAATTTTAATAAATTCCGCTTTAATAATATTAAAAATAGAACTATTTATTTTAATAAAATATTTAATATTTTAATGATAAAAATATCTTTAAAATTTATCAAATATATAATTATTATCAGTGATAAAAATAACTCTATTTACATTATCAACTAAATTATGTGGTTTGGAATTAATTATGTGGTCGACAACAAAATTTGAGTTACAGAAATAGCCTCTTTGTACAATACAAAGGGAAGGTTGCATACAACTGATATCCTTCCCCCAATTCTCATAAAATGAGAAATTTTGTACAATGAAATTGTTGTTGTTGTTGTAGAAACAAAAATTAAAAAATTAAAACTAAAAAATCATAATAAAACATTATAAGTGAAACAAACGCCCCTCAACATGTTACTAGAAACATCACAATGCCTGCTACTAAATGAGCTATTTGGTGCAAGTGGAGGCCTTTTACATCATTACTTGGTTCATCTAATCATCTCCATCTCCCGGCCCATTTAAAACAATTGCTTAGAACACAGGATCAGCTGCAAGAATCTCCTCTATCAACTTGTTATCTTTTCCAATCTTATGATTAGTGAACACCTCAAAGTTCTTCCTATATAGGCCAGCTAGCTTCTGCAGGGTAGTTCTGTAGGCCTTTTTGACCATCCACTACAATTCAAAAAATCAACCTTGTTGCTCATTTGTAAACTATGGTATTTTTTTAATCTTCCAAACACATTCATACGATTGAATGAAATAGGAACAGCTTACAGTGTTCACAGGATCAAGAATTTCTGAAGGCACCCCCTCAATTTCTGTTGGGATTTCAAGTCCAAATACTTCAGTTTTCCTGTACTTGGCCTTCAAGAGGTTCCCAGAGTGTATAGCATCAATAATTCTCCGAGTGTATGCTAACTTGATACGGCTTCCAGATGCATATCTGTATTGGAACATCGTATTTAGTAATTAATCACTGAACTAAATTGATAATTTTGAATGTGTCAGGTCACAATACTTGCCACCTGACCATCCTATATTTACAAGCCATCCTATAGCTTCATGCTTCTGCATCTTTTCAGCAAGCATTGCTGCGTACTTGGTAGGATGTAACATTATAAATGCTACACCGAAACAGGCTAAGAATGTCGCTGTTGGCTCCTTAATTCCATCCTCTATACCAGCAATATGGTCATTCAACATCACAGTCAAAGTGGAATCCTTGAAAGGGTACGAGAAACATGTTCGCATTGTTCATAAGAAAGACATATTCAGAAATTTGGTTTAGTACCAGTGCTGCATAGCCACTGATAAAGTGATACATGGTCTAAGCCATGTCCAGTTTGCTAACAGGTGGGAGCACACCAAAGGAATCATATGCCAAAAGAATAACATTTTGGGATGGGGACCTACACATGGTATCTTAGGCATTTGGGATGTACTCTATAGGATATGTTGCTCTTGTATTTTCTGAAGCAACAAAAGGTCAAATTAAGTGTTGGGATATCTTTAATCTACTGTTGTTCTTTCAAACCACAAAACTGATAAAGATTGTTATTTTGAAGATATAATATGATTGCAGAAAAGTAAATGAGATTGGATTTTTACTTGGTTCGATAGTGTATCACTATCTACATCCAAGGTTCCCACTTTCATTGGTGAAATTTTCACTATATGATGAAGAAAGAGAAGAGAAAACCAGTACAGAGATGACTGTATACCCTGCACTTACAAAGAACTTTTTTCAAAACTCTCCTAGTACCCAGTGGTATACTCTAGCACTCTCTGAACCTATTCTCTATTCTCTTTTTGCACTCTCAAATACAAAATACAAGGTAAATTGAAATTTGAAATTCTCTGAATGTGATCTGCTCTTATTTGATGCTTCTACCTTATTTTTATAGCTGCTGGAGAAGATGATGGCCTTCGGATCAATTGTTGGCTTGTAACAACTTACCTCTATGTGCCTCCCACGTGAGTCACTTAACCCCTTTTTCTATCTGCGTTTTGTACTGATGTAGCTGTGTTTGATATCTTCAATTGTAACAAGATGTCAGTGTATTAAAGACTTAAGCTGTAAATGACTGTGCTTTTATGTAATGCTTCAGCCATGTTTAATACGACTGAGTTTTGGGTTTAAACACTTCAGACATTTGTGTTGTCTTTTGTCCCCACGTGTTTTAGGCTTTAGTTTTAATCTTCAGCTCACAGATGCTTCGAGAAGGTTTCTCCCCCTTTTCTCTTCGAAGCACCTATAGACATCATCACACACTTACTTCCTTCTTCAATCTTTCTTGTATTTCTGTCGAATTTGAGTGAAGATTGCTGGAGTGTGAGTGATTTTTATCACACTTTCCCTCCTATTCGACCAATCTTTGCTCAGATAAAAAACCCTAAAGAGATTTGAAAAACCCAAAACCTTAATCTTCACCTCCTTTGTGAAATCTGTTGAATCTTCCTTCGAAATCAAGGGGCTTCCATGTAAGTACTCCCTTCAAAAATTAAAAACTTCTTTTGTGATAGTATTTTAGCTCCGAAGTCAGATGGATTTTTCTCACATTTTATTTTCTCCAGATTGAAGGTTCCCTTAGCGATTTGGTCTCTGACGAAATGCAATCGCACATCTATGTGCTTAGATCGTTCATGGAGGACTGGATCGTGACTCAGGTACCATGCACTCTGACTGTCTGTATATAGTACCGATGTTGTGATTTCTGTGTTAATTTATTTTAATATTCCTGATACACATGCTAGTTCCTTTACCCCTTATGTTATTGCATAATACTCTGCCTCTGTTGTAAACGATCTAGAAGGGAGGTTGAATAGATCTTTAAAGCTTTTTGAAAAATTCTACAATAAAATCAGAAGTTAATTCACACAATAATAATTTAAACAAATTTAAATGTAAAAAGTAGAGAAGAAGAGCAAACACTGTTTTTATAGAGGTTCGGTGTTAAGACCTACATCCTCTACCTAAGCTCCCACTTAGGATTTGGAAATTGATTCATTAGATTTGTCACTGTTTCTAAAATAACTCGAGATTCATTTGTAGTATCTTTTCATCCAGCCATTAAATGTGTAAAATACATGTCAAATGAGTAGCAACATATAATATTTTGAGTTGGATTATTTTTTTTACCCATGTATGATATTTGTTCATCGATTGGAACATGTACACCAATATGTGTACCATCTACTGCTCCTATATAATCCTAGAAATTAAAATATACCAGTAAAATAATTATTAATCATAAGGGCTAATTAAAATAGCAATTAAATATATGAATGTACATGAAAATATAGAAAGAAGTTTGAATTACGTTGAATCTTAGGAGTTGTATTAGTAAAGGATGGTAGAGTAATGACTCTTTTCGCAAGAGCATTAACTGCATGTAAGACTTTGCGAAAGTACTTCAAAATTGTCTAAGTTGAATTTTAAAAGTGTTTTGCAATTACTCTAGTTGTCTCACTATGTCATATAGTTATCAAGAAAATTGTTACTTATTCCTCTAAAGTCAAATGACATGTTGTCTTTAAGCATTCTAAACTCTTCAACTCATCACATAAGCTAAAGAAGATTATCTTTCTCATTCTTAAGTTTTCATAACAAATTAGGGATTATGGCATAGACCACACAAAAATACTTGATAACATTAGTGTTTTTTGCCTTATAAAGAACCATATTTTATACTCTAAAACTAATACATAGAAAATAAATATCATTTTATAAGAGATCATACACAAAAAATAGGGATATTAAGTTGGAATTGTTGACGCATTATGTCAATTGGTTGATATGTTCACTAAACCAATGAGTGAGGATATATGGGAATTTCATTTGATGAGGATCTTCACATATGCTATTTTATTTTATTTATTGATTATTTGGTTTATTATGTGCTTTAATATCTTAATATTAGTTTGATAGACTTTTAGATAATTGACTCTTTTTTATGTTCTCAAAAAGAGGCAGAGAAGGTTAGTGATATTAGATTCAAGAGGAATGATTAATTTTAGTGTTTTATTGAGAAAAATATTGACATTATATTTAGGGGAGTGATTAATTTTCAATGCTATTTTGGTAATCTTTATACAAAAGTTGATTTGTAATTGAAACATATTAACTTGTAAGTTCTTTTTTTCATGATGCAACATTATAGGGGGAGTTAATTATTCATATTACTTTGGATTAACAAACTGTGTGTTTGAATTTGCCATTATGTATCTAATATCATAAAGTATTTGTCATCATCAGAAGAAAGAAATTGTTAAACCAAGGAAGGCAACAATTTATATTTTGATGATAACAAAGCATAAGTTCTATTTAATGATTTTTAAATAAAATTAATGTGAAAATAGTGGTCAAACACAAACACTATAAGAAATAATCAATTTGCCGACGAAAAATTCCATCTGAAAATGGGAAATTTCTGTCAGTAAATTTCATCACCGACGGAATTTGGTGACCGAGAAATCGATCGCCAAAGGTGTCGTAGTTAGAATTACTGACGAAAAATTTTGTTGGTAATTTACCAACAGTATTAACGACGGTAACTTGTTGTCGGAATCAATTTAACGACAGAATAGGTTAAGTGAGTTTCCGTCGGTGAAATTTAGCAGCGGGTTAATTTCCGTCGGTGATCCAAAAGTAATTACCTAAAAACCTCAACCAATTTGCCGACGGTTATGTTTACCGTCGATAAATGTCTTCAACATTTCCGACGGAAATATATTTCGTCGGTAAGAACTGATTATATATTTTTTAATTCCATTGTTATGTTATTGCTATAACAATGTTATATTATTTTGTATATATAATTTATTTATTTGCATTACGTTAT
>JANZLF010000002.1:4469894-4490116 GCA_026546835.1 Erythroxylum foetidum
GTATAATATATCAATATGGACTATTTTGCAATTTTTAAAAAGTTTAGGGACTATTTTATAAATTTTAAAAATATCCCAAAACGGTACCCGGTACCGATCAGTATCGGTACAGTTCCGTTTCAGAGCCCAATCCGGTACCGAACTCGGTACGGTATTCATAACATTGATCAAAATAAATTGAGTAAATCTGAATCAAAGTTGAATTGTTTAATTTGAGATTGATTAAATTTTAAATTAAATTTATATCGTTCTCAACTTAATCTGACCTATTATCGTGGGTATACATGTATATATTTGCGACACTACAATAAACAACCTTTCTCTGAAATTGAAGAGTAGGTGTGGTCGTTTTGCAGTCCACGGGAAATGTCTATGGAGGTGCAGTGTGAATGATCGTTTAAAGGAAGGAATCACCGTCTTCCTCTTTCTTTTGATCTTACGTGGTAAAGGAAATCTTTGGTATATTGTTGTCTTTGGATACAGGGAAGAGAGAGCTAATCCAATTTGTCGAGAAAGAGAGAAAAATTGAAAATGACAAAACGAAGAGACGTGCCTTGAACATCGAGAGTCTTTTCATCGGCGTTTTAGTTTGACCAATACAAAGGATGAAGCATTTCTCTCTAATAGATTTAAAGAACGTGTTGGGTTGGATTGATTATCATCCAATGGATTTGTTCAGATACCAGAATTCAGGCAGACAGAGAAGATGCGCTTCAAGTCATAATTCCAATTTTAGGTTGGAGTCAAGGTCTGAAGGAAGTATATTATAGCATATGCTGTTTGTATTTTGTATGCATTAGCTCCTTCGAAATGTCGTGTGCAATTGCTCTTTGTAGCATGCAATAGCTTGTAGCTTACAACTCCTAAAATTTCTTTATGGTGTATATTTTATCATTCTACCAAGATTTACAGCTTTACCACAAAATTAAAAGCAACCATATCATAGTATCATCTATGCATTTGTCCTGAAACTCAGATTGATTTTTACATTTAATCTTGTTATATTTATAATGTCTTGCTAAAGACTACTTAAAATTTGTGGGCCTAAAAAATGTTTGAGCCTACTACTAATATTAAATAAGCCTCAAGTGTTGCATACTAAGAGAACGGGCATTTATTAGGCTTTAATAGGTTTTTGATTTTTGGACCTTACGGTTTTACTACATATATAAATATATAGTATGACTTATTTGATATAAGACTCGTCTGCTGAAAAGAAAGCCCTATTGTCATTCACCTCCTCAAGTGATAGAAAGAGAGGGGTCTCAAGAGTGGTGTTAGCATAACAGAAGCGTTTATTCGATCTCGCAGGAGTGTGGATACTGATAGAGGCATGACATTTGACAAGTTCTTTCGATACTACAAACTTCTTTGCTATTTCCACTGCGAAAGTTATAATCTGATATGGATTTGATTTCGATAATTACATGGGTCTTGGTGTTTCGGATTTGCAAATGATGGTAAATATTATTGCATGCTAATAGTTCAAAATGTTTACAGTGGTATCAGAGCCGCTTGTATTTATTGAAATTGAATTCAATTAAATCCTATGAAATTAGGGTTTTTCGTTAATTAACTGTGATTGAATGAAGGGTTTTTTTTTAATGATTCAATATGATTGAATGAGGGCTTCTGTCAATAGCTAAATGTGATTGAACAAAGGGTTCTATCCATAATTCAATGTGATTTTTTTTTGGTCAGAATAATTCAATGTGATTGAATTAGGGTTTCAGATTAATAAGATTAATTTCGAAACATAATTTTGAACCCTTGGACCTTTTAACCCCCCTGCCAAATTTCATGTTTTATGTTGATCACGTATTTCTTTACAATTGGTGTTTTGTATACTTTGATATTTGATATCTTGCATTCATTATGTATTTTGATTATGAATGGTAAATAGTATGACCCATAGTTGTTTTACATTTTGGATACAACTTGCGCTTCGTTGTGTTTTCATGTAATAATTAGATTATTACTAGTTTCAGTTATAATATTGTATCTTTCAAGTTAATTAAAGAATCAAATTGACTGGAGTGAAGGTACGAGAATGACCATCCATTTGCTACAAGACATTCACGATGAAGATTAGATCTTTATAGTTTAGGGGCCATACTATATCATGTTATTATTTCTTATTCATGATTTTACTTATAATTTAATTAATGCATGTAAATGGCAATTTCGTAATCAATTTAATCCCTCAATAGTATTAAGTAATAATTGATGCTTTTCTAATTCTACACCTGCAAAGACTTGAATCTTTGAGAAGTGGGCTTGTCAAACCAAAGTACTCTTGATTATTCAAGTACAACAGGATGGGTAATGATTACCTATAAGTGAGGAATGGTTTACTTAATAGGGTTACCAAAACGATTTTGAACCTTGAGGCATGTAGTTGGGAGCAGGGACATAAGATTCTAACTAATAACCAAAATATGATATAACTAGCAAAAATTTGCTTACCTAAATAACTAGGATTCAGGCTATAAACCAAAGTTCAATTGGGTCTTAGTGAAATGTGGATCTTGGACCATTATACTCATTTTCGAGGGACATTTAGCATATGGGTATAGTTAGAACTTTTTAATTGTTAATAATTAGGCTTTATTAATGAACACGTCACTGAAATTTTGCACGTTTTATTGTAGATAATCATGATCACCATTACTTCATCTAGTTTTTCATTGCAATATGTCCTTGAGAAGGACAAGTTAAATCGTTCAAATTTTTTAGATTGGCACCTCCTTACAATGCTTCCCTTGCTGAAAGGAATGTTTATAAGAAGCATGAGGATGATGCTCTCGATGCTGGCTGTCTTATGTTGGCAACTATGAAACCAGACCTCCAAATCCGGTTTGAAAATGTGGGAGCCTATGAGATGATTACAAGCCTGGAAATTATGTTTTAGGAATAAGCACAAATTGAGAGATTTCAAATTATGAAGTATATCTTGGAGTGCAAGCCAGCAAAAGGGAGCCCAGTCAACTCACATGTCATTAAGATGATTGGCCTTGTTGAGAACTTGGAAAGATTGGGATTTCCTATAAGCCAAGAGTTGCCATTGACATCATCCTTCATTATGAACTATAATATGCATAATCTGAATAAATCTTTGACTGAGTTGCATGGGATGCTCAAGATTGGTGAGCAAAACATTAAGAGGTACCCTACCCTTAAGGTCTTCGTGGTCCAAGAGGGGAAAGTTTTTAAGAAACAAGGGAATGGTAAAAGGAAGGGTAAGGGCAAAGGTCCGATTAAGAATCATAACAAGCCCAATCCTAACCCGCAAGACCAGGCCTAGTCCTTCTAATGACGATCTTTGTCATTATTGCAATGAGTTGGGTCATTGGAAGAGAAAATTGCAAGAAATATTTGGAAGATCTGAAGAAGAAGAAGGGTAAGGACACTTTTACTTTAGGTATTTATGTTATAGAAGTACATGTTGCTACTTCTAGTTCTACATCTTAGTATTAGATATTAGTTGTGTTGCTCACATTTGTTAGGAACTGCAAAGTAGTAAAACTTTGGCAAAGGTGAAGAGGATCTACGTGTAGGCAATGGGGCAAAAGTTGTTGCTTTAACTATAGGGACATTTCATTTATCTTTGTCGTCAGGCATGCTTTCGAAACTTATAATTGCTACCATGTACCTGCTATAAGTAGGAATATTGTCTCTGTTTCAATTTTAGATATGGAAGGTTTTTGTTTTACGATTAACAACAATTGTTGTTCATATTTTATGGTAGTGCCCAATTAAAGAATGGGCTTTATGTTCTAAATTTACAAAGGCCTATTTGTAACATAAATACCAAGAATTTCAAATCTAATGATTCGAATTCCACCTTCCTTTGGCATTGTCGTTTGGGACATATAAATGAAAAATGCATACATAAGCTCCATAATGATGGACTTTTAAACTCTTTTGATTTTGAATCATATGAGACACGCGAATCTTGTTTATTGATAACAATGACTAAAACGCCTTTTATAGGACACAGTTAGAGGGTTGTTGATTTATTAACACTCATACATACTGATGTATGTGGACCACTAAATGTTATTGCTAGTGGAGGTTTTCATTACTTCATTACACTTACTAACGACCTCAGTAGATATGACTATGTTTATTTGATGAAACATAAATCTGAATCATTTGAAAAGTTCAAGAACTTTCAAATTGAAGTACAAAACTAAATTAGCAAGACAATAAAAGCCCTTCGATTAGATCGAGGTGGTGAATATTTGAGTCGAGAGTTTGATGACCATCTCAAAGAGTGTGGAATAGTTTCACAACTCACTCCACCTGGAACACGATAATGGAATGATGCGTCTGAAATGAGAAATCAAATAATATTAGATATAGTTCGATTTATGATGAGTTATGCGAATCTTCTATTATCCTTTTGGGGATATGCTTTTGAAATAGCTGCAATTACACTAAATAGAAACTATCAAAGGTGGTAGAAAATACATTATATAAAACATCGATTGGGGATGTGAAGTTTATGTTAAAAGGTTAACATCTGAAAAACTTGGACCCAAATTCAATAAATGCTTCTTCGTGGGGTATCCGAAGGAAACTAAAGGATACTACTTTTATAATCCCACTAAGAACAAAGTGTTTGTTGCTCAAAATGATATCTTTTTAAAGAGAGAATTTATTTCTAAAGGAACTAGTGGGAGTAAAATACATCTTGAAGATATTCAAGATTCATAGGAAAATGCTCCAACACAAGATGGAGCATCATTTTGATATACAAAATATTGTAGAAACTACACCTATAACCTCAACACCATGAAGGGCTGAAAGGTTCCATCATGGACCCATAAGATATGGTTTCATGGTGACTGAACATTATCATCTATTATTGATAGAGGATGATGAACCTACATCCTACTTGGAAGCAATGATGGGCCCTGACTATGATAAATGACTTCAGGCTATGGAATGCGCAGTGGAATCCATGTACCAAAACAAAGTATAGGCTTTGGTTGACCAATTTGATGGTGTAAAAACCATTGAGTGTGAGTAGGTTTTCAAGAAGAAAGTTGACATGGATGGCAATGTACACGTGTACAATAGGCGATTGATTACTAAAGGTTTCAAGCAAATTCATGGTATTAACTATGATGAGACCTATTCTCTAGTTGCGATGACTAAATCCATTCGCATCCTCCTAGCAATTGTTGTATTCTATGATTATGAGATTTGGCAAATAGATGTGAAAACAACTTTTCTAAATGGGAATCTGGAAGAGGATGTGTACATGAGACAACTTGAAGGTTTCACATCTTCTAAAAATGCTGGGATAATATGCAAGCTTCAATGATCCATTTATGGATTGAAGCAGGCTTCTCGGAGTTGAAATTTTCGTTTTAATGAGGCAGTTAAAGAGTTTGGTTTCCTCATAAATGAAGAAGAATCTTGTATTTACAAGAAGACTAGTGGGAGCACAATTGTTTTCTTGGTCTTGTATATAGATGACATAGTACTCATTGGAAATGACATTTCTATGCTTCAATCCATCAAAGCTTAGTTAGGAAATTGTTTTTCAATGAAAGACTTGAGCGAAGAAGCCTACATCATGGTTATTAAAATCAATAGAGATAGATCAAGACGTTTTAGTGCACTAAGTCAAAGCACTTATATTGATAAGGTTTTACACAGATTCAATATGCAAGAATCTAAAAGAGGCTTCTTACCCATGTCATATGGCATAGGTTTAAGTAGGGCTCAATGCCCTTCGACACTAGATAAGCAAAATCACATGAGTAGGATCCCATATGCATCTGCTATAGGATCTATCATGTATGCCATGTTGTGTACTCGTGCAGATGTTGCATATTCTTTAAGCATTATGAGTATATACCAGTTAGATCCAGGTGAGAGTCACTGTATAGCTGTTAAGAACATTCTTAAGTACTTGAAAAGAACTAAGGATATGTTCTTGATCTATGGAGGAGAGAAAGAGCTCATTGTAAATGGTTACACTGATGCTAGCTTCCAATAAAAAAAATGATTTCCATCACAGTTAGGTTTCGCGTTCCGCCTGAATAGTGGAGTTGTGTGTTGGAAGAGTTCCAAATAGGATACATTTGTTGATTCTACAACAGAAGTTGAGTACATTGTTACTTCAGAAGCAGCAAAGGAGGTTGTTTGGGTTAGAAACTTCATCATTAAATTTGGTTTGATTCCTAGCATTGTGAATCCAGTGGATCTCTACTGTGACAATAATGGAGCCATTACTCAAGCTAAGGAACCAAAATCTCATCAGAAGACCAAATACGTACTCAGACGTTTTCACCTTATTCGACACATTATTGAAAGAGGTGATGTGAAGGTGTGCAAAGTGTCAACAAATCTTAATATAGTTGATCCGTTTACTAAGCCTCTAACGCAGGCCAAGCTTGATCGTCATACTGGCATCAAATTCTTAGATGTGTGATCATGTACGCGTGTAATTTTATGATATGTTTTTAGATAATCCATTAGTAATGCCCAGTTATTGTTTGTTGTGTTCATTTTTTGTGGAGTTATAAATTAATTTGAATAATAATCCCCAAGAATAATGTGTATCTTACACTTGGCATCAAATATGTGACTTGATCATGAGACCCTATTGTAATATTGATACAATTATTCTTAAAGATCATTAGTTAATTTCATTAATGTAAAGGATCATAATGATTGTCGAGACTAGCATGTTGATTAATAGATGACCATGTTTCACATGTCATTAATATAGAGATATTATGTTAATCACATAGGTGTATATTGGAGAACTTGCGATTGGAACTCACTATGAGAACACTTCAAGGATTGTTATATAAGTGTCATAAGTGGTTCTTATCATAATTGATGAATATAGTCTTTTGACTTGATTTTGTCACGGTTTCCTACATGTGGATTAGTTTGTTTTGACATTGTCAAACGTCAGCCATAAAAGGTGATTATAAAAGCAATGCTCGGGTAAGCTATGAATCATGCAAAGGAATGTGGATGAACAAGATGGAATTTGTCTCTCCTATATAACGGAAGAAAGATATCTCTGAGCCCCTCAATGAGTTAAGAATGAAAAGTTGATGATCATGTGCAAACAAGATGATGTTAATCGTTTGTTACACAGTCTAACTTAGAGGTCGAGAAACATGATTGAGCCTAATAAGGATGACATTGTTTCTTACCTTATGCTCAATCGAGATATAATGAGACAAAAGGACTAGTAGATAATCGGTTCTTATGTAAGTGGAAGATTGTTAGTGTATGCCCCATGAACAAATTATATAATGTACTATAATTTATCAGTTGTGATTCAGGTAATGTTGGACTTCTACCTTATTTAATATTAAGTAGTTATAATATCTTACTAGAGATCACTTATAACTTGTGGGCCTAAAAGAAGCTTAAGCCTAATATTAAATAAGCCTACAGGGTCACACATTAAGAGACTGAATATTCATTGGGCTTTAATAGGTTTTGGGTTTTTAGGCCTTAGGGTTTTACTATATATATAGATATATAGTATGACTTGTTTGGTATAAGACTTATCTGTCTAAAAGGAAACCCTAGTGTCATCATCCTCCCTAGGTAAAAGAGAGAGAGATCTCGAGAGTGGTGCTAGCACACCGGAAGCGTTTGATCGGTCTCACGAGGGTGTGGATACTTGTAGAGACGTGGCATTTGACGTGGTCTTCTAACACTACGAGTTTCTTTGCTATTTCCGTTGCGAAAGGTATAATCTGATATGGATTTGATTTCGATGTTCACATGGGTTTTGGTGTTTTGGATTTACAAATGATGGTAAATATTATTGCATGTTGATAGCCCAAAATGCTTACAAATTTGTATGTTAAAGAGTGCCTAAGCTAAAATTTTTGGTTTTGAATCTTAAATAAATAATATCCTTAGAATAGTATAATCTAATAATAGAAAACCCAACCGAATCTGATTTTTAATTTTTCAATTTAATTGACTTTAATAATTCTTGTTGTTAAAAATTAATCAATTTATTAATTAATAAGTCAATTTTTATAAATTAATAAATTTTTATAAACTACAATTAATTAATTAATTTTTATTTAACAATTTTTAATTAAAATTTAAAATTTTTGACGTGCAAGATAATCTCTTTCAATCACATTACAAATTCTTTAATTTTACTTTTTAAAATCTTAAATCTCTAATAATTATAGTTTTTAATCATCGAAAGAAACCAAGAAATGAGGTTGAAAATGGCAAAAGAAAGTGATTGGAGGAATAAACTGAGGCATGTGCTAAAAGCAAGCAAAAACTGAGGCATGAGGATGGTGACTGTCATCATTGTCATCTTGAGGAATCATCACTTCATGTTATGCGTGACTGCATCAAAGCCCATCAAGTGTGGACCTCCTTCCCCACCCATCTGTTGTCCACTGATTTTTTCACTATGCCGACCAGGGAGTGGCTTCTACACAATCTTCAATCTCACCGCAGGGAATTTGGGCACGACTAGTCGTGCCTATTTGGACTTACATGTTGGTTCCTCTGGAAATTGAGGAATTCGACCATCTTTGATGCCCGGTTTACCTGGCTTTTCTTAGCCCTCTCTGTTATTTTGTCTTATATAGGTATTGTCCACCAATCTTTTGCGAGGCCCAGTCGAGCACTTCCTGAAGGTCAGTCTTGCCCTGTGCAGCGCATTAGTTGACGCAAGCCCCCGGCTGGCTGGATCAAGCTCAACACGAATGGTGCCTGCAAACGCATCTCGACTTCCACCACCGCAGGAGGGGTACTGATGGGCCACGTCCTGCGATCTAGATGGTTTACAAGAGAAAATGGTTGAGAGGCAAGGGCAGGATCCAACAATAGTGAGCAAAAGGAATCTGATGGGATGCATGAATAAAATGTGAGAATAGAGGCTGAGGTGGCATACTCTGTGCTCTGTGCGTGATCACTGAGGAGCGCTGTGACGATTGTTGAGTCTGTTATGCTGTAGGCAATTGCTGTCAAGTTGTTATTTTGTGTCAAGTTGTTATGCCAGATAAGGCTGCGTTTGTTATGCGTCATTTATAAGAGCACAGGAAAGAGAGAAGAGAGGCAGAGAAGATTGATGAAATGTTTTGATGAGTGAGAAGTAAGGCAGACTTCACAAAACTGCTAGTGTCATCAATTCTTCTTATCAATATAAATTCTCGTTTCCTTAGAATCTTGTCCTTTATAGTCCAATATCACAGTGCTTTATCTTTTACATTTTTCTACGTCATTGTTCTATCAAATTCGGTATCAGAGCATCACAATCCTCCTGTGATAATCTGACCACATTGACATGGAATCAACACACCCAAAAACTCGGATGGAAACACGGGTAGAGCAATTGGAAGAAGATTTCAAAGTTATGTATGCCAACTTTGCTCTCGTTATAGCCCAACTATAAGAAACCCAAACCAACCTACAACTTCTTTTACAAAACCAAGTTAACCAACACAATAACCTGGAGATTTAAGCACTTCCAAAACCCAAACACCCAGCAAAATTGAACCATAAACAAATACCCAAACCAACACCATAAATCTCATTGACCCACAAAACCAAACCCTCGATATGGCTGAAAAAGTGTTGGGAAAAGACAAATACCCAAGAAAGTTAGAGCTTCCGATGTTCGATAGTAAAGGAGCAGATTCATGGATTTTTCAAGCAAACCGATACTTTACTATCAATCGATTGACGGAAAGTGACAAGTTAGAGGCAGTGGGCGTGTGTTTTGAGGGTGAAGCGCAGGCATGGTTACGTTTTGAGGAGCGTAACAAGTCATTTTCTTCATGGGAAGAAATAAAGGACCAGATATTGTAACGTTTTGTAGGACTACATGATGGGACTTTACTCCATCGACTTTTTGTTGTGAGACAGGAAGGAATAGTGGAAGAATATCGTGCTCAGTTAGAGTACTTGGCAGCATCTATGGGAGCTTTAGAAGAGGAAACAATGGCTGTTGTCTTTGTAAATGGATTGTAAGAGAAAATCAAGGCTGAATTATTAGTCTTGAACCCACGATCGTTAAAAGAAACCATAGATACGGCGGGCTAAATCGAATGAAAGAATCAGATCTTGGGTCTAGCTCCAAACTCCAAAGCCCATAAAGAACCCCCTTCAATCCAATACAAAAATGATAACAAAACTATCTCATGGACCCCAAACAAAAACTACAACCCCTCAACAAACAAAACACCTCAGCCAGTTATAACATTCAACCCACCTCACAAACAAAACACACCAGAAACCATTAAAACACCAGCCCTACTTGCACCACCAAAATTTTGGAAATTAACCCCTGCCGAGACTCAAAATAAACGAGTACAAGGCTTATGTTTCTGTTGTGATGAGAAATGGTACTTTGGCCGTCGTTGTCCGCAGCGAGAACTAAATGTGTTGCTAGTCAGTGAAGGTGATGAAGATGAAGGACCAGAGGAGGAAGGAGTAATGACAATAGAAGAAGCCTTGGATAGTGTGGAGCTCTCTTTAAATTCGATGGTTGGATTGTCAGAACCTACAACCCTGAAATTGAGAGGTTAAGTGCATGGCTTGGAGGTTGTAGTGCTCATCGATTGTAAGGCTACCCACAACTTCATCTGCACAAGTCTAGTGGAAACTCTTCAAATTCTCATTCATAAGAATTCCCAGTATGGAGGTGTGATTGGGTCGGGGAAACAATTGAGGGGTATGGGGGTGTGTAAAGGGGCGGTTCTTAGGTTACAAGAATTGACTATTATGGAAGATTTTCTTCCTTTACCCTTGGGGAGTATCGATTTGATTTTGGGACTAAAGTGGCTATCCACTCTGGGAGAAACCAGGGATGATTAGAAAAAACTCACTATGACTTTTAAGGTAGGGACCAAACTATTCAACTTAAAGGAGACCCAAGCTTTACTAAGGCCTTGGTTTCCTTGAAGACCATGGCTAAGGAATTACAACAAGAGAAATCGGGGCTGATGTTGGAGTTAATGCATATAGCAGTCCAGAGTAACACTATTAGAGAGTGTGATGATCCGAGAGTCAAAGAAGTACTGCAAGAATTTAAGGTTGTTTTTGAGAGCCCGAAGGGATTACCTCCAGTGCGTGGTAATGAACATACACTTTTGTTGACAGAAGGCGAGGGTCCTGTCAATGTTAGACCACACCGCTATCCTCATTTTCTAAAGGCAGAAATTGAAAAGTTAGTAACAGAAATGTTATCGACAAACATTATACGACCAAGCGTTAGTCCCTTTTCTAGTCCCGTGCTTTTGGTCCGTAAGAAAGATGGTGGATGAAGATTTTGTGTGGATTATAGGGCATTGAATCGTGTTACGATTTCGGACCAATTCTCAATCCCTAACATCGATGAGTTGATAGACGAGCTTCATGGGGCCAAGTTGTTTACCAAACTAGATCTTAAATCGGGATACCACCAAATCCTTTTCAAGGAGGAGGATGTTCACAAGACTGCCTTTTGCACTCATTACGGCCACTACGAATTTTTAGTGATGCCGTTTAGATTGATGAATGCCCTGGCAACGTTCCAAGCATTGATGAACAATATATTCCACCCGTTTCTGCGTCGGTATGTGCTCATATTCTTTGATGATATCCTGATTTATAGTTCATCCTTTGATGAACATATGGAGCATTTACGATCTGTTCTAACTGTTTTGAGAGCGCAATGTCTTTATGCAAATTCCAAGAAATGTTGTTTTTGCCAGCCTAAAGTAGAGTATTTTGGGCATATTATCTCCGCCCAAGGAGTTGCAGCGGATCCCAATAAAGTCAATATCATGGATCAATGGCTCATGCCTTCTAACCCAAAGGAGTTGCAAGGATTTCTTGGTTTGACGGGGTATTACAGGCGATTTGTGTGCAACTATGGCAAAATCGCTGCTCCACTAATAAGCTTGCTCAAGAAAGACTCCTTTCAGTGGACAAAGGAAGCTTCCGCGACTGTCAACACTCTAAAGTGATCCAATGAAAACTGTGCCAGTGCTTGTTTTACCAAAATTTTCAACAGAATTTATTGTGGAAACTGACGCTTCGGGAATTGGCCTTGAAGTAGCGTTGTCACAAAAAGGGCGGCCAATTGCATTTTATAGCCATGCGTTGCAAGGAAGAGCACGTTTTAAATCAGTTTACGAACGTGAATTGATGGCAATTGTGATGGCTATTCAAAAGTGGAGACACTATTTGCTGGGTCGGCATTTTGTAGTGCGAACGGATTAAAAATCACTGAAATTTCTGTTGGAACAACATTTGATTGCTTCTGAATATCAAAGTTGGTTTGTGAAGGTTATGAGATACGATTTTGAGGTTCAATATCATCCGAGCCCGGAGAATAAAGTGACAGATGCATTATCTAGAATTCCCCATCATGAAGAACTAATGGCTATTTCCGTACCTTTTTGGATTGTTTGGCCTCTTTTGCATAAGGAGATTGTTGCTGATCCCGATCTTTGTGCTATCAAAATAGCCTTGGAGGAGGACCCATTATCTAAACCTGGGTGGTCTCTGGTGCATGGAGTGCTTCACTACCATGGCAAGCTGGTACTTCCTCACTCCTCATCTCTTATTCTACAAATTCTGCAAGAATTTCACTGCAGTCCAGCAGCAGGACATGGAGGATTCCTTCACACATTGAAACCCATATCAGGAGAGTTGTTTTGGCACAGTATGCGTGCAGCTATTAAACGTTTTGTAGAAGAATGTCAGGTCTGCCAATAATACAAATATCAGACCCTTTCTCCGGCGGGTTTGTTACAGTCACTTCCCATTCCCCAAGCCATATGTGAGGATATTAGCATGGACTTTATAGATGGTCTTCCAAAATCTTATGGGGTTGATTCTATTCTGGATGTGGTAGATCGGTTGAGCAAGTATTCACATTTTGTTCCCCTTAAACATCCTTATATGGCTAAGGTAGTTGAGCAAGTATTCACATTGACCGTGTTGTGAAATTGCATGGGTTTCCCTGCAGTATTGTCACAGACAGAGATCGAGGAGCACAGCTTATCATCCTCAAACGGATGAACAAAGTGAGGTGATCAACCGTTGTCTTGAGATATACTTGCGATGTTTTGCTAGCCAACAGTCGAGCCAATGGTCTAAGTGGCTTTCATGGGCTGAGTACTCCTATAATACTTCATACCATATGGCTACTAAGCTTACTCCCTTCAAGATTGTTTATGGGAGAGATCCTCCAACTCTGATACGATATAATCATCATGACACTACAAATTCCACTCTGGAAACACAGATGTTATATCGAGATTTGATGTTGGATGAGCTCAAAGAATAGTTGTTGATTGCTCAAAATCAGATGAAACAAGCTGCCAATAAACGTAGGCGCGACTTGACTTTTGAAGTAGGGGATTCAGTCTATCTCAAGCTGCGTCCTTATCGACAAAGCTCCTTAGCTTCACGTCCTAACGAGAAATTAGCACCACGCTATTTCGGACCATTTCTAGTTATTCAACGTATTAGTAAGGTGGCTTATAAGTTGCAGCTTCCAGACAATGTTGGAATTCACCCAATATTTCATATTTCGCAATTAAAGAAGGTCGTGGGAAAATTTGATCAAATGCTGCCACTTCCAACATCTTTATCTTCTGATATGGAGTGGACAGTGGAATCTGAAGAAATTTTAGAGACTCATGGTCAAGTTGTTATTTTGTGTCAAGTTGTTATGTCAGATAAGGTTGAATTTGTTATGCATCATTTATAAGAGCACAGAAAAGAGAGAAGAGAGGCAGAGAAGATTGATGAAATGTTTTGATGAGTGAGAAGTAAGGCAGACTTCACAAAACTGCTGGTGTCATCAATTCTTCTTATCAATATAAATTCTCATTTCGTTATAATCTTGTCCTTTATAGTCCAATATCACAGTGTTTTATCTTTTACATTTTTCTACGTCAATGTTATATCAGGTACTTCGAGACAGTGATGGTACCTGGCTTGGAGGGTTCGCTCAGAAGGTGTTCTCCCTTGGCAGCGGAGCTCTGGGGTGTATATACAGGCTTAACTTACGCTTGGAATATGGGATTTCGCCGAGTCGAAGTAGAAGTGGACTCCACCGAGGTGATAGATCTCCTCTCCTCTGCCGTCCATAGAGGACAGACACTCAATCCCATCGTTCGGAGCATTCATGAACTTTTCACGAGGAACTGGACTATTGCTCATCGACATATCTACCGAGAGGGTAATAGATATGCTGATTGATTGGCCAACTACGTCAGTCATTTTGATGTCGGCGTCACATATTTTGTAAATCTACCTATAGGGTGTCATATTAGGGTTCAATTCTTCTGTCCCATTTTGTCCGGTACCTTCTGTCCCAACAACATCCCAACTATACAATAACTAAGAGAGAGGAAATTTAAATAGTTGAGATGTTGTTGGGACAGAGGGTACTAGACAAAATGGGACAAAAGATCTCATGCCGTCATATTATTATGCTACAGGATGTTTCAAACAGCATTCTTACGCGTTAATTTGTAATTTCCATTTCTATCAAAAACAAAAAACAAAAAACAAAAAACAAAAAAAAAGCCATTTATCCTCCGAACAACCAGGACCTTAAGAAAGGCTTTGTTTTTAGTTTAGTGGCGAAAAAAGAAATAAAGGCACAACAATACTAATTCCAATCGCTCGCTCTCTCTCTCTCTCTCCTCGATTTAAAATCAAAAAAAGCATAACCATAAACCATGTCCTCCGTATTATATTCCATTTCAAGTCCCTCCTCTGCGTTTTTAGATCTCTCTTTCGCGTCCATTCCCTTTCCCGAGTACAAAACTGCTCCACCGATCTTAAAGCCACCGCCACAACCACTACAAGAACGTCATCCTAAACGCTGCGTTTCTGCCCCTTACTCCTTCTCCTCCTTCTCAGGTACTATTGTTCGTCCGATGGGGTTTAGTTCAATAGGAAAGCTTTTTACCTGTGTTTGTTTTGGTATTTTGTGAATGATTAGAAACTGTGGCTTGGATCTCTGTGTGTAGAAATGGAAGCATCTGCTGGGCCAACTCTGTATCCATTGCATCGTACCAAGACCCTTCACCTGGTTCCTCTCGTTTTATCTCATTTTCCTTTTTCTTCAGTGTCAGCGTTTGTATGTGTGTGTTCTAAAAGGTCACTGATATACTTAGGTAAGGCACGCACAAGGGATTCACAATGTTGAAGGAGAAAAGGAATTCAGTGCATACTTATCTGAAAAACTCTTTGATGCACACCTTACTCCTCTCGGCTGGCAACAAGTAATCGAGTCAGTTCGTTTCAACTTTCATAATTACGGACTGGGCAAGCTCCTTTTTTTTTTAGATGTTTCAACTTGTGGGAAAATTTTGTGAAATCATGGCAGGTTGATAATTTGCGCAAGCATGTTCGAGAATGTGGACTTGATAAAAAGATTGAGTTGGTGATTGTTTCGCCTTTGTTAAGGTATGGGAGTTGTTTTACGTTTTTGGTGAAATGGTAGATCTTTTGGATTTAGTTTTGATTTGAAGGCAGAAATTTTGTTTGGTAGGGGATTCAAGCAAGTTTTTTCACCTACCCTTTTCTTTTTAATAATTGCTTTATAGGACCATGCAGACAGCTGTTGGAACCTTTGGAGGAGAAGGATACTCGGATGGCATAAATGCCACACCATTGATGGTGGCAAATGCAGGATCGAGTAACCGGCCGGCAATTTCAAGTTTAAATTGTCCTCCAATTATGGCAGTTGAACTTTGTCGAGAACATTTGGTGCGTGTTTAAGAAAGCTATTTGCATGTTGTTTAATGCTTGATGAGAGAAGTTGCTATAGCCTGATCTCTCTCTTTTTTTTTCCCCCACTTTAATGTGAGCATGAAGCTGGGTTTACCTTTGACCTCTTATGTTTTTAATTTCTCAAACTGCAGGGAGTTCATCCGTGTGACAGGAGAAGAAGTATCAGTGAATATAAGCCTCTTTTTCCTGCAATAGATTTTTCTCTGGCGAGTACTGAAAGAAGAGTTTTTTGTTATCTCATAAAGGATCTAGACATCATTACTCCTTCTAGGAGATCCTAGGTTTCTAGTTCCAATTGTTGCTCAGGTTGATATGAAGCAATTTTTTTTTTATTTCTTGCGCAGATTGAAAATGATAATGACGTTTTGTGGAAGCCTGATGAGAGAGAGCTGAATGAAGAAGTTGCAGTCAGGGGATTGAAGTTTTTCAAATGGTATGTTCTGTTCTATTCTTTTTGTCTATGTTTGTCACTAACCTGGGAATAAAGCTTTGTTCAAATGAATTTCGTGTTTAGCTGTAACATCTTTCAAAAGTTGCCTAAAAGTGCTGCCTTTGCTCATCCTTTCAATAGTAGCCCAAGTGTTTGATTTTATGCTGATACATATGACATACTTGTTTATATGTTGATTGCTGCAAAGGATAACTGGCCTGCCGCTGTGCCACATAGCTATGTTTGTAAAGGTCATTATTCCTTTACATGATTGGTCGGCTTAATGGAATTTAGATACGTTTTTATCGTGGATAAGTAGCTGTTGGTAGGTGTAGCAGTTAATTTTGATGACATATTAAGGTTTCTTTTGGTATAGGTTGTGGACTCGGAAAGAGAAAGAGATTGCTGTTGTTAGCCATAGTGGATTCTTGTACCATTCCTTGAGTCATTTTGGAAATGATTGTCATCAATCTGTGAAGAGTGAAATATGCACACAGTAAGTGATTATTCATATGTCTCAATTAACTTGCATAAGTGCTTGTTATCACTGTAAAATAATCTGTAATAGAAAACTTTTTGAAAGGTCTCTAATATGAAACCTAAGCCCTTCCTCCTGATGTCTTTTCACAAAAAAAGAAATGTTCAATTCATCAGATTACTCAGTTTTAGATTGTGAAATACATTGGAATTTGGATACAACCTTTCATTAATCTTTCACGTGTATCAACAGGGCATTATTGCTGTTATACCTTTGGCATGGTTAATCATTAAGAATGATTAATTATTGCTGTTATACCTTTGGCATGGTTAATCATTAAGAATGATTAATATATTCATTTTTTATTTCCTAAATAGATGAAACCTAGAAGACTAGAATTAACCAACCAATACTATATACTATTCAATATGGTGGAACTTATCGTTCTTACCTTGTCTGAGATAATGTTGTAGCGTTGTAGCTGAGATGACAATAGGTCTTGGTGGTGCTTAGAAAGTATATGTGTAGTGATATATGACATGAAATAGTCTTATTGTGAATCATATGTTAATGTATAAACTCTCACTTCTTATCCTGCATTATACTAATCCGACGCATGTTCGTACAGCTTTGCAAACTGTGAGCTTCGTTCAATGGTCCTTGTTGATAGAGGGTATGTCTTCTAGAAAAGCTTACCAAAAGCACTCAAATTATGTTTGTTTAACTTGTGCAGAAGAATTCACTATCTTTTTTCCTCTTTCCAGTATGATAGGGTCTGATCCGGCAACTACCAACTATCCTGGAAAGATTCCTCAAGGTCTTGATCTCCCAAGTGATGTTGCAGAGGAGAAGCATCAAGGAAAAGCAGAGAGTTGAAGTAATTTTCTGACCAGCATGTATCAGGAGGATCAGTGTTGATTAATGTCCAATTTGTGTGTTCCTTTGGAAGTAATTTACTAGGATGTGCTTAGTATATACATCCTACTGAAGAGCTAGACGGTTCAAGTTTTATGAGCATACTAGCTCGTCTTTTAGGAAATCTCAAGATTCATTCCTTGGAAGTGTTGAATTTCCAAAGCCTTAAGAACATTTTCAGGCATACATTCTTTCCACAATTTTAGCCATCCTTCACGGGCTTTCTCAACCCGGTTTAGATTCATATGATGGTGAATTTGAGATGGAATGCCTTCATGCAAGACACAAGACCAATTCTACAGTATTATGCTCTGTCTCTTAGGCAAGATACTCTTTTTGAGTTTTGATTCCACCTACATTTTGATGTCTTGTCTTGAGTCTTTTTAAGTGTCAACTCTCGAGTAAGGCCTATAAATATTTACGGAGCCCTGAACCTGGGGCCTGGTTCCAACCTCTGGTGATGGTTGATGGAGCAATTAAAAGGATAATGTGGTTATGGCTCAGAAAAATCGCATAGTGTGCAGTGCTCCTCACACTGTACGGTTCAATCGTTATCCCCTGTCTACAAGCTTTACCCAAGAAGAGTAAAAGCAAACAACCACAGTAGCAAACGAATAATATGTGTTTAATTATTACTATTTCGGTCCGTTTGTTATATTTACTAGCAGGGAATATTTTTAAATTACTTATTAAAGTTGCTTTTTCACAGTTTCAAGTCACAAATTAAATAGATAATTGATTATACTAATTAAATTTTAATTTTTAATCTTAATTTTTAAAATAATAATTAATAAATATTCAATAAAAAATTAATTGCAGGACTACGGTTTTGGCCAGCGACTTGTACAATCTGCTGCAATTGCCTCGCAAATCTAAGACAGTTGGTTGTCTCTCAAGTCTCAACAAATCATGTCTACATTCACGACTTTTGCAGCTTGTCCTGCTCTCATTTCAGAGCCTCGTCACAACAACTTCACACAACACCAACAAAAGAAGAAGCAATGGTTTTGTCATTGTCCGCCTATGCCTTTGAATCGGACTCCTACTCCTTCACCTTCAATACTTTGTTTATCTTCTCTCTACGGTGCATACAATTTCACCACTTTCATGTCTTTCTCTTTACTTCATAGATACAATTGCTTCAAGGTTTGACTTTTCGACTTGTGGGATGTTGTCTGTATTAAGTATTTTAACGGGTCTCGATAAGAACTGGGAATCCCGGGGAATTCGGATGGCCATAGTTTTGGTCCATTTGGCACAAATTTTGGATCTTGTTGCTTATTGAGCTAGTTCTTTGGAAGCTTGACTATGTTCTATGTAAGATTCTTTTGGATTGACGTTGTTCTTTGTTTGCGCAGAGATGAATACTACAGTTGGTCAAAGTCTGTTGCCACTGGACCGAACCAAAACTCTTCACTCGGTCTGCTTCAATCTTCACTACCTCATCCCATATTTTACTGCTTCCAGAAATCTAAAGCATCCTGTTTTATTCGAGTCAAGTGGCTTATAAATGCGGTTACCTTATGAAATTTTCAGGTTAGGCATGCCCAAGGGATCCACAATGTATACGGAGAAAAAGACTCTAAAGCCTATTTTTCTGAAGAATATTTTGATGCGCACCTTACCTGACTTGGTTGGCAACAGGTAATGGCAGACCCTTTTTATGCTTTCCTTCATGCATTTAAGTCAGGATCATTGGGGAAGTTGTACTAATTTGAGTTGTTTCGGTAGCTTATTTCATCTTTTGATACTTTTAGATAAACCACAACAGGTTGAGAATCTGCGAAAGGACGTTCAAGGATGTGGACTACATAAGAGAATTGAATTGGTTATCACTTCCCCTTTGTTAAGGTATTGCGAAAATTCGCAGCTGCAGTTACTTCCTAAAACCATTGGGAAAAATATTTGCTTTAGTTTCTTGCAGCTAACGGAGGAGCTTGATACAGTTTGGTATCATCTAATTGTTGTGCGAAAACGTTAATAAATTTGGAGTAAAAATAAGAGAACACCAAGATTTTTAAGAGACCCAAAATAACCCAAACTCTTATTAAAAAAGAGAAAATAAAAAAACAAATATATCAATATTTTTTCTTTTCTCTCTCCCTCTCACTATTCTTCTCTCTCCTTTCTCTCTTCTTCTTCTCCCGAAAGTGTCTCTCTCACTCTCTAACAATTTCTTCTCTCTTCTCTCACTAGAAATTTTGCTCTCTTTCTGCTCTCCTTCTCTTCCTTCATTTGCTTCCCTTTTATAGAGATCTTCATGTGTGTGAAAGTCTCTAGCTGCACAGCCGAAATCTATGAAAAACACAAGCCTCTATTTTTGAGCCACCAAAGTTGATCACCGAAAGTAGCTACAATTTCTGACTTTTCATTTGAGCCAATATTCAACAATCTCCACCTTGGCTCAAATCCTCGAAGTGAAATTTTCAATAGTCGTCTCCCAATCCCCCACAGGACAATCAACAAATTTTACAAATACCAATCAAGTCTAACCAATGCTTAAACTTGAGTAACGAAACTGGTTTTGTCAACATATCAGCAGGATTATCAGCGGTCCCAATCTTCTGAAGAAGAATATCTCCCTCATCAATAATCTCACGAACAAAATGGAACCTCACATCAATGTGTTTTGTA
>JANZLF010000002.1:4490216-4504813 GCA_026546835.1 Erythroxylum foetidum
TATAACAATGAGAGCATACAATAGTGTTTATCACTCAATTTTTAAGAGACCCAAAATAACCCAAACTCCTACTAGAAGAGAAAATAAAAAAACAAATATATCAATATTTTTTTCTTTTCTCTCTCTCTCTCTCACTATTCTTCTCTCTCTTTTCTTCTCCCGAAAGTGTCTCTCTCACTCTCTAACAATTTCTTCTCTCTTCTCTCACCAGAAATTTTACTCTCTTTCTGCTCTCCTTCTCCTCCTTCATTTGCTTCCTTTTTATAGAGATCTTCATGGGTGTGAAAGCCTCCAGCTGCACCACCGAAATCTATGAAAAACATAAGCCTCCATTGTTGAGCCACCATTTTTGAGCCACCAAAGTTGATCACTGAAAATAGCTGCAATTTCTGACTTTTTATTTGAGCCAATATTCAACACTAATTGGCCTAAATATTGAAGCCTTTTATGACTTCTATTCAACAGATTGAATCTTGATGTATTTGCATACTTTGGTGCTGTATGTTGCTTGTATGCACCAAATAGATATTAAGGTCTGTCTAGAAGCAATTCCTTTCATTAGGTATCATTGACTCATTTCTTAGGATGCAAATCTTGTCGCTTCCCAGGATTGTTTTTCGTATACTAACTTGAATAAATGGCTATACGTTACTTGTCTCCATGATGGATTTTGGTCACTAAATACTTATTCTCTGGAATATGAGTTATTGAGATTGCACCCTACTAATCATGAAAAAGTGAGAGGTTCCCATGATTCCTTTTGCCGAAATCTTTTCTTAGACCATGACCCCTGTAAATCATTGTAGGACCATGCAAACAGCAGTTGGTGTTTTCG
This sequence comes from Erythroxylum foetidum, assembly GCA_026546835.1. Taxonomy (NCBI): domain Eukaryota; kingdom Viridiplantae; phylum Streptophyta; class Magnoliopsida; order Malpighiales; family Erythroxylaceae; genus Erythroxylum; species Erythroxylum foetidum. The sequence goes on from JANZLF010000002.1 coordinate 4,491,052, forward strand.
GTGGTGAAGATTTGAAGGATGGTATAGAGGCCCCTCCTTTGATGCTAGCAAATGTTGGAAAAAGTCAGCATCCTGCAGTTTCAAGTTTAAATTGCCCTCCAATCATGGCTGTTGAGCTTTGTCGAGAGAGCTTAGTATGTCTTCCATAATTAAATAATAGCTAACTGAATCTGTTAAGAGTATATACAGCTTTGTTCCAATGAATTTGTCATTTTGCAAATGATAGCTATATACCCTGCTTCTCTCAAGAAAGGATATAAAAATACTAGGGGGAGTTTAATCATTATGGTAACTTTCAATGTGAAACATGTACGACATCTATACTGAACTAAAATATAGGCATCACTCTGCTTTAGAAATGAAGTCAAGGGAATGTCTACAAAATGGAATTCATATCATGTAATGAAAAAACCTATCTATATTCAGTTGCTTTTGCCCTTATTTGAAATGGGATCTGTACATTAACTTTGATTCTTCTGAACTACAGAACAGCTATCCATGTGATAGGAGAAGAAGCATCAGTGAATATCAACAGATGTTTCCTGCAATAGATTTTTCAGTGGCAAGTATATAATTCGTATCCACTCTGTTGAAAGTGACCTTTATCATTGTTTCATATCTCAAGTTCAACTTGGGTTGATATTAGCCGTTCCCTTTTTTATTTCTCCCGTCTGTAGATTGAAAGCAATGATGACATACTGTGGAAGGCTGATGATAGAGAGAAGCATGCACTAGTAGCTGCAAGAGGCCTGAAATTCTTAAATTGGTAACTATTTGGTTGTATTGCACATGGTTATGATGTTTCTTTAACAGACTTAAAAATCAGAGATTATAAATTAGTTGTGACGGTTTATAAATCACTGGGAGGAGTAAGCATCCTGGCCTGGTCAGTTGTTCAAGCCACCAAGGCCTACTTATACAACAGTGAGGATTGGCAAGCCCATGCAGGAGGAAGGAAAGAAGATACAGTTGATAACCAGGGAGGGCGATCAAAAAGATGATAAATTGTAGATCCCCCTTAATGGAACATCATAGCTTTTCCACAAATGAGTACTCTGTTTCCTTACATCTAATTGAACTTTTATGGTTTTCTTCCAGGTTGTGGACTCGGAAAGAAAAAGAGATTGCGGTTGTTAGCCATGCGACATTCCTTAAGTGTACGCTAAGTAATTTCGGAAAGTATTGCCATCCTTCTTTGAAGAGTGAATTGAATAGAACGTAAGCCTTCATGATAATTAATGAACATTTTTACTAGTATCATTATAGGATAATGCAAATGTCAAATGTTCCATATTTCTTGTTGAATGTTCCATTTCTTTTGTAATAGTGCTATTTCTTTTGTATATTTCACAATTTTTAGCCATCTCTTCAACAGAATTAACACTCAGAATCCTAAAGATACTGATATTGTTATCAGAAAGTCTTGAAAAAGACACTCAATTTCCTGTAGAAATTACAGCATGATAGTGTAGATTTGCAAGTCGATTTCTTGTACAAAATATCCTTTCATTGTGCTAATCAGGTCTATTTATTTGCAGCTTCGCAAACTGTGAGCTTCGTTCTTTGGTTCTTGTTGATAGATGGTGAGATGTCTTTGGGGATGTTTGAGTGCATTTTGTCTTTAAGCTTGTGCACAGCACTCGTATACATGTGTTTCTTCTGCATAATAGGCTTAGATCCCGCACCAAGCAGAAAAACAGATGTTCCATCACACATAAATCTTCAAATGTGAAGTTGCTCAGGCCAAGTACACATGGAAGAAGTAGAGTCAAATACGTATCTAGTATCATGAAACGATCAGTATTCTTTGCCTGGTGGGATGCGTTCTCCAGGATTGGTTTACCAAGATCGAAAAAGAGCTATATCCTTCCAGTTTTATGAAGAATCTGGCTCTTTTTAAAGGTTCTTTTCCTTGAAACAGCCAAAGTATGCCATAACTAAGAGTGCAGATTGAAAAAGGAAAAAGCTCAAGCGCATGCCAACCAACCTTGTTCGTATAATTTCGTGTCTTGTCCTGATTAACCATAACGGTAGGTGAAGAAGGAAAAAATCAAGCGCATGCTTTTGTTTCTTTCGGTGTCTAACTGTAGTACGTAATATTGAAAGTGAAAAAGAAAAATAAAAAAATGCATAAAATATTTAATTTCCGTTCTACAATTTTAAACGAGCTTTTTAAAATTAAAACGAGCATAAATTTATTGTCTTCTTCACAAGAGTTGAACTTGAACGTTGAGGTCTTTTTTTAACTTTTTAAATACATAAAATTTTAAATAAATCAGATTATTCGTACGTTCAAGATTCATATGAGTAATTATATCAAGCCTTTTATAATAGGTTTTGGTTAGGCCGGCTGTGCTGGGCTCAGACTCAGGTCCACGTGTCCACGGCCTATTTATAGGTGAAAACCTCCCATGCATACGTAAAGACCTACGGAAAGACCTAAACTTAGCATCTATTCTATATATAAGGTACTACTTTGTCATAATACAGGTACGACATTCAGAATCCTGACTTTCTTTGTTTACATCAACCAAAATTCTCACAAAAAGATTAACTTGAGCGTCGGAGGGGCCTGTCGGTTATCAACTCTCGGCGTGCCTTGTGCTATTTTGCAGGTATTCTCTTGCTAAATACAACCAGCCTCATGAATCCAAACGGCAGTATTCTGACTCACCAAAATCAGTTTTAATACAAGTATGATCTATACTGATTAAGGTCCTTTTTTTTCTAAACTTTAGCTTATTAATTTAAATATTTTATTTGACTATTATGTTTATTTGAATCAAATAAAGAGTAAAATCAGAAAATGTAACTAATTATTGTCGGAAATATCTAACGTCGAGGTCCATGCTTCTGAATAGCCGAGTAAACGAGCCAAATTACACCTATCCCACAGCTGCTGGAGCAACTTACGTAAGGAAATCGCCTTCTGAGCTCGGTCAACACGCAACTGCTTTTCACCATTAATGGCTTCCGGTTCAATTTCAACAACTGCCCCCTAGTCACTTACTCACTCATCACAACTTCCACACCCCTGTGCTCGCCACAGTAACGTTGAAGACCTCGAAAGAAACGGAAGTAAAGGGTCAGTAGTACCAATACTTATTTGCATTTCCTTGACAATGAGACACTTCATATTATAATCAACTGAATCTAGACGCCACTCTTCTCTTGCCATAAAAATAGGATCTTTCGAGTATTCTATTCGTCCCTCCATCTTGCATATGGATCTGACTGCCACAGCTCCATTTCTGTATCCATTGCAGTGTTGTAAAACACTCCACCTGGTTTGCACCATCTAAACCCTGTTTATCTTCTGTTTCTTGATTGAGTCGAAACTTGTGTACCAAGAAGCTTTTTTTGTTTCAAGAGATCTTCTTTTTTAGGACATGACCATCTTTTAACGAGTATGCGTCTTACGTTGGTCAGGTGAGGCATGCACAAGGACTGCACAATGCAGCAGCAGCCAGGGATTACGCCTCTTTGTCGTCTACTGAATTTTTTGATGCAAGTCTCTCACCTCTGGGTTGGCAACAGGTACATGACAGGCACAGACGCCATCTTTAACGGGAACAGATCTTCTGTTCTCGAACCTTTGTTCTCAATGGATGGTTGAGAACAAAGGGGAACAGAGGGTAAGGGGAACAGAAGATCTGTTCCCATCTTTAACAGGCTCTTTTCATATCAACTTCTTCTTTGCTTTGATTAGTTAGTTGGTACGAATCCAAGTCCTATTGGCACTTAATACTTTACTAAGTTGATCAAGCCCTATTTGGCAATTTTCAGAGATTCATTGTATTTGATTAGGAAGTCGTCATCCAAAATAGTACTTGATTATCGGAAAAAGCTGAGTCCAAGTCTTTAGTAGCCTAAAGAACGATGAAAGTTGATTGGGAATTTAAAAGAGGACATTAATGGAATTAATGCTGGAGAAGTACTGTTGTCATGTTCTTAAGTGATCACATTGGAGCTTATTGTTGCTTTTTTATGTTTTCGTTTAATTTTTCCCATCAACTGGTAAAAATTTTCGGTGATCTTTAGAAATGCTTGTTTAGAAGATTGTGTCTCCCTGACGAGAATGGACCAGATAAGTACAGAAATTGCAAAAACTATACAATTTCTTACTCGAAGGTCGTATCTGATTTCTTTTCTGCCATTGCAGAATTACTTGGAATAACTTTTTTTACTTACTTGGAATAACTTTTACAATCTCAACAGGTCAGAGATCTGCGTAAGCAAATTCGTGAATCTGGGTTGTTGCAGAGGCTTGATTTAGTCATTACTTCCCCTTTGCTGAGGTATTTCATTTGAGTTTCTTAGAGAATGCCTCCTTAAGTTGTTAGGAAGTTGGATTCTGATGGATAATGCTTTAAATGAAGGGCAATGCAAACAGCAGTTGGAGTTTTTGGAAATGAAGAACAAGTGCATGTATTAGATGCGCCTGAACTGAAAGAGGAAAACACTGAATCCCCAACTCTCAAGTGCCCACCAATTCAAGCAATTGAACTTTGTCGAGAGCGTGTGGTATGAGCGGTTCGCATTTTACAATCTTCTAAATTCTGCAATCTGTTTTGAAACCTGGACCGGACTGGCCGGTCTGATCGGTCCGACCGGTCCGACCAGTGATCGATTGGTGGTCCGGTCCGATTTATCCCTCAAAACCGGTATTGAATTGACCTAGTCTGAACCGGTTAAAACCGGTCAATTGACCGGTTTTTTACCGGTCCGATCGGTCCGACAATTTTTTTTTATTTTTTTTAATTTTTTTAAATGTTTTTAATATTATATATAATTAAATATAATTTTTGCATAATTATTACGTTACACCGGTTCGACCGGTGGTTGAACCTGTCGAACCGATCAAACCGGTGACCAGTAAGGCCACCGGTTCGATGACCGGTCCGAGTTTCAGAACATTGCTGCAATCCATTGGATTCCTTTAATGTTGTTGCAGTTTTAGTATTTCTTTTTCTTTGTTGCACTCAAGTTTCTTATGCACATTATTCTTCTTTGATTACAAGGGTGATTCTACTGAACATCCCTCCCAGAGATGAAATGCTCCTCAGAAAGAAGGAGATTCTTTCTATCTACAATATCTCTCTTCTCCCTGCTGCCCCCTCTCACCTCTCCTACTTTGGCCTCAAAACCACCTACTGAGGCCATTCTGTTACACCCCAACCCTTGTGTCAACTCAGCTGCTAACTAACTAATTGTTAAGATCGTGGAATCATACACACCCACAATAGCAAAAAACAAGAGCAAGAATGAAAAACAGAAGGAGACAGGGATTTTTTTACGTGGTTCACCAATGCGGCTACATCCACGAGATGATGCACTAGGTTTATTTCTTTTGTTGTGATTGAAGTATAAGAGACTCACGCACACTTTGCTTTTGTGTTGCTATATATTAATAATTCTTGCTTAACAAGAAGTCCCACACAACTAGGAGACTGTAAAAAAAATGTAAAGAGTGTAAATAATTGGGCCACATCCAACGTTCTTCATATTTAGGCTCCACGTTCTCAACAATCTCTCACTTGGAGACTAAGGATCCAACTTCCTTGTCACCAACTCTACTTCCTATCATCACACATCCACCTAGTGCACCATCATTGCCTCACTATCAATCACAGAGGCCAACTAAGGTCTTGCATAACCTCAGTTTCCCAACATCCACCTCTTTAGTTAACATATCAACTTGGTTCTTACTACCCAAGATTTTCTCAAGCCGCATATTACCATTCTCAATCAAACTGCGAATGAAGTGGAACTTGCGCCTGATATGCTTAGTTCTTGAATGTAAGACCGGATTCTTGCTCAACTGTATGACACTCTGACTGTCACTGTAAAGAACACCATCATGATGCTTTTTGCCTATAACTTCCAAACAATCTTGTAACCAAACCATTTCTTTCCCAGCTTCAGACATAACGACATATTCTGACTCTGTTGTAGACATTGCAATACATTTTTGAAGTCTAAACATCCAACTCACAGCTGTACCACCAAGTGTGACAACATACCCAGTTGTACTCTTACTGGTGTCAAAATCCCCACTCAAATCAGCGTCAACAAACCCTTCTAGTTCAACCTTGCTCTTATCAAACACAAGTGAAGTACTAACAGTGCCTTTTAAGTATCTTAGAAGTCATTTCACAGCTTCCCAATGTGCTTTACCAGGATTAACCATAAATCTAACTACTGCTCTCACTGCAAATGTTATGCCTGGTCTAGTACAGACCATAGCATACATCAAACTCCCAACTGCAGAAGCGTAAGGTACCTTGGACATGTAGTCCTACTCTTCAGTTGTCCTGGGTGATTGCTCCTTTGACAATTTGAGATGATTTGCCAGTGGAGTGTTCTTGGGCTTCACATCACCAATTCTAAAACGATCCAAAACCTTACGCACATAATCTTCCTGGGATAGTCTCAAAGTGCCTTTCGACCTATCCCTAGAAATCCTCATCCCAAGAATCTGCTTCGCAGGACCCAAGTCCTTCATCTCAAATTTCTTTGATATCTCTTTCTTCAATTTGTTGATTTACTTTAAATTAGACCCTACAATCAACATATCATTCACATAAAAGAGTAACACAATGTAAAAATAAAAAAATTTCTTGAAATAACAACATTGATCCTTATCACTCTTGTGGAATCCACTTTTGCACATAAAGATGTCAAACTTTATGTATCACTGTCTCGGAGCTTGCTTCAACCCATATAGACTCCTTTTGAGCCTACACATCAAGTGTTCCTCATTTGGAACCACATACCCTTCTGATTGCCTCATATACAAGTCCTCTTTCAAATCACCATGTAAAAACGCAATTTTTACATCCATTTGTTCCAGATGCAAATTCTCAGCTGCAACCAAACTCAAGACTATTATAATGGTAGTTAGTTTCACAACAGGAGAAAATTTTCTTTATAGTCTATACCCTCCTTTTGTGAAAATCCCTTAACTACCAATGGAGCCTTATACCTGGTGTTACCATCAGACTCATTCTTGATCTTATGCACCCACTTATTCAACAAAGCTTTCTTACCTGCAGATAACTCAGTTATTTCCCAAGTTTTATTCTTGTCCAAGGAGGCAATTTCATCATCCATTGCATGCTCCCACTTGGACCAATCATCTACCTGCATAGCCTCATAGTACGACTCTGGCTCACCAGCATCCGTCAATAAAAGATAATGTGATGAAGGAGAATATTTTTCTGGACTTTTACCTTTTGTTGACCTAGCTGACCTTCTCACCACAGGTGGTGTCTCAAGGACATCATCAGAAGAAGTTTATGAAATTGTGTCTGGTTCTGGCATATCAACTTGTGGAGCAATGTGTGAACTAGCTACATTTTCATCCTGTGCCTTTGACCTTCTCTCAAATCTAGCAGAACTAGTATTTACAGGAATCTCAACCAACTGTCTATCACTCTTGCCAGCTCCCACTGTTTCTTTATCAATAGAACCCTTTTCCAACCAATCTTTGTACATGACAGATTCATCAAAGACAACATCACAATGTCTAAACACCTTATCGTCCTACACCCTGTAGCCAAATAGATCAGTACCATAAGCAAGAAAATAACATTTCTTAGATTTTGGGTCAAGTTTATCTCTCTTCTCAGGATCAATCATAACATATGCAACACAGCCAAAAACGCGTAGAAAAGACAAATCAACTTTCTTATCACTCCATACCTCTTTTGGTACCTTATCACCCAAAGGAATTGATGGTCACCTTTTGATCAGGTATGCTGTTGTGTTGACTACATCTGCCCATAGTGTCTTGGGCAACCCGACATGAATGCGCATGCTCCGGGCTCTCTCATTGAGAGTCCTATTCATCCTCTCAGCAATGCCATTCTGCCTTGCTTTTCCATTAACAATCCTGGTCAACCTGGTTCCCTGTTGAACACAATACTTCTTGAACTCATCTTTCTCATATTCACCACCATTGTCTGATCTCAAGCACTTGATCTTCAGACCTATCTGATTCTTAACCTCTACTTTCCATTTCAAAAAAGTACTAGAAACATCAGATTTATTTTTCAAAAACTAAACTCATACCTTTTTGCTGTGATCATCAATGAAAGTGACATAGTAGTATGTGCCACCTAAAGAGAAAACAGGTGAAGGACCCCATACATCAGTATGAACCAGCTCTAACCTCTCTGCTTTTGGTTCTTTGCTAACTTTGGTGAAGCTGACTCGTTTCTGCTTACCAAAAACTCAAATCTCACATAAACCCATGTCAACAGATTTAAACCAGGCAAAGAACCCCTAGTAGCCATTATATTCAACCCTTTCTCACTCATGTGACCAAGCCTGTTGTGCCATAAACTTATACTACAAGAACTCTCAGCAACATTAGCAACTAAATTTGTACACCCCGCAGTAGTGTGCAATGTCCCAGACTTCACGCCTCTAGCCACAACCATTGCACCGTTCACCATCTTCCAGGAACCATTACCAAACTCAGTTTTGTAGCCAGTACTATCTAACTGACCAACAGATATCAGGTTCTTGGTCAAACCTGGGATATACTTGACATTTTGCAGTTTTCACAGACCCCCATTCAAGGTCTTTACATTCACATCCCCTCTTCCTAGAATCTCCAAATTCCTATTGTCGGCAAGGTACACCTTGCCAAACTTTCCACCAACAAAATTGTAAAATAAGTCTTTACTAGGTGAGGAATGGAATGATGCACCTGAGTCAACTATCTATGACTCAATGGGACTATCTACACTAAGAATATGAGCATCACCCACATCTTCAGTGGAATTCGCAGAGTCATTATCATCATTGCGGTTATTGCCCCTTCCCTTGTTTTTAGATTTAGGACAAATTCTCTTAAAGTGCCCCTTATCACCACAGTCCCAACAAATTGCTTCTTTAGGATTTTGAGACCTACCCCTTCCCTTTGATTTTGAACGACCTCTATTCTTGCTTTAACCCCTTTGTTTTCCCCTGCCTCTAATATTCAAGGCACTTCCAGAAAACTCGCCAGAATCTTTCTTGCGAATACTTTCGCTCAAGATTACATCACAGATCTCATCATACTGAAGTGCATTCGAACCTCTAACACTACTAACAGCAGATACTATAGTGTCCCAAAACTCAGGCAAAGACTAACAAAATCAAAGCCCTAATTTCATCTTAAAAGTTAAATCTTTACAGAAGCCAGTTTTGTTATTATCATATTAAATTCGTTAATATGATCAGCAACATTAGTGGAATCAACCATCTTAAAATCAAATAATCGACACATCAAATATACTTTATTCATTGCCGAAGGTTTCTCATACATATTTGATAAGGCTGCAATCAACCCCTTCATCGTTGTTTGATCCATGACGATGAAGGCAACATTCCTAGCCAACGTCAATCTCACTGTAGCCAGTGCTTGGCAGTCCAGAACTTCCCAATTCTCCTCCTTTGTCATGTCTGCGGGTTTGTCCTTCAAAGATAGATAGAGATCTTTTTGATACAACAAATCCTGAATCTGCATATTCCAGAAAGCGAAATCCTTCCCTTTGAACCTCTCAATCTTAGCCTTTCCGTCTTCCATTGTTTTATTGTGATCTCTTAACCAACCTGAAACTCTGATACCAATTGTTAGGATCGTGGAATCACACACACCCACAATAGCAAGAAACAAGAGCAAGAACCAAAAAAAAAGTAGACATAGGGATTTTTTTACGTGGTTCACCAATGTGGCTACGCCCACGAGATGATGCACTAGGTTTATTTCTTTTGTTGTGAAATACACACGCACACTTTGTTTTTGTGTTGCTATATATTAATAATTCTTGCTTGACAAGAAGTCCCACACAACTAAGAAACCGTAAAAAAAAAAAACGTAAAGAGTGTAAATAATTGGGTCCACATCCAACGTTCTTCATACTTAGGCTCCACGTTCTCAACACTAACTGACTCCTCTCAACCCCTCTTTCTTTCACCTCGAGCATACTCTCCATATCCTAGGCTTATTCATGTTTCTGTTATTCTCCTCCTTTTCTGAAATACCCTCGACATTGGTCCTATCATTCTCGTTCTACTTGATGATCATATCCAAGCTAAATTTCATCATTTGCTTCAGGGACCTCATCCATGTGACAAACGGGAAGCCATCAGCAAGCGTCGACCTCTTTTTCCTGCAATTGACTTTTCGTTGGCAAGTAGTTGACTGATTGCATTTCATCTTCTATTCAATCTTTTCAGATTTGCTTATTAGCTCCTACGATTCATTTCACCTCATTCAATTCCGCTCTCAACTCTATTTCAGATAGAAAGTGACGAAGACAATACGTGGACAGGCGTTGTCAGAGAGACAGATGAAGAACTTGCGGCTAGAGGATTGAAGTTCATGAACTGGTAGCTAACTGCCAATTTATTGTGATCAAACTCCATGAAAACAATGAAAATAAGCTCTATAAATTGTAACTTTATGATTTGAATTTAGATTGTTCTCGACTATCCTCATATTTCCATCTTGTTCAGGTTGTGGACACGACAGGAGAAGGAAATTGCAGTCGTCACTCACCATAGATTCTTGCAGCATACATTGAATAACTTGGCAAATGATTGTGAATCATCTGTGGAGAGTGAAATTCGTAATGAGTAAGTCATCATATCATGCAATTCTTTCTTTTTGGTCACGGCAGCAGAAAAACTTCTATAATAAATGGTTATCTAGTAAGTTTCTTTCACATAACGTAATTTTGACTAATCAAAGCTAGCTGTATCATGTGTTTCCAGGTTTGGAAATTGCGAACTTCGTTCACTTGTCATTGTCAATAAAAGTTCAGCAAATGTAAGTTTATGCTAAAAAATGGCATATTTTCCTGTGCAACTGGAGATGTTCTGCATTTTTAATAATATCACAAACTCATGAGGTCCCTCTGAATCCAACTGGAGAAAAATCTAGACAGCAAGTTGGATGTAAATAAGACGCAATTGACGTTAGTTGCAGATATTCTTATGTAAGGGATCCAAAGCAGTTGGTTTGTTGTGTAATAGACATAATCTCTTAGCTTGAAAAACCTGGAGTTGTATTTAGCAGTAGATTGGGTCCCATGTAATAAAATCTATTGAGTTTAGAGATGACAGTGATTCGAACTGAGTTCACCGAGCTCAAACCTAGGCCAATCTCTTGCGGCAAGTTGTTGAACAAAAATGATGTAAAAGAACTGAATTTGCTGCGTTGAAGAATTAGCCCAGACCCAAAAAAAAAAAAAAAAAGGAGAAAGCCGAAAGGCTAGATTTTACTCTTTCGAGATCGAATCATAGCCACTATTTTGTCACCTAGGCACAAAATACAGTTGTCAGCTGATCCGAGTTTAAATTGGGGAACGAAAAAGTTCAGTTAATTCAAATTAATTTTGGTTAACTGTAGATCAGACTTAACTCAAAACTTTTTTACTAAATTTATTTTCTATCATTATTTACTTTAATCAAATAAAATTTAATCTATTAATTTTAAATCCAATCACAACTTTTAAACTCTTTTAAAAAATAATATAAAATATAATATCAATTTTATTAGATAATAATTTTTTACTAATATAATTGTTAATATTTTTTTTGAAAAGAGAGAATAGCTATTATCTCGAAGAATAATACTCCAAGATACAATCAGGCATATCAATCCACACTTGAAAGCAATTATAGAGAACAGACGCTCGAGGAAAATAGTGGGCTCTCCTATTCATCGAATGCCTAGTCCAAGATACAGAGATATTGTCACTAGTGCATAAAATATCTTTATAGTCCGAAATTATAAGACCAAAATAGAAAAAATCCAAAGATCTGAAGTTCAAAGCATGGATAAGGAGTTGACTATCAGAAAAAAAATTGAACCTGCTTGTAGCATACCATCACGAGCAAACAACAAGCACTACCGAAGAGCAAGTACCTCTGCCATCGCGGGACCTCCATTGCCTTCCTCATAGCCAGAAAGTGTCAATAAAAAGGAGCCTTCTCCATCTTTAAATAAAATGCCAAAACCAAGAAGGCCAACATCTACAAATATCGAGCCATTAATGAAAGCCAACCAATTAAAGGACGACGTCATTACTGCTGCCGTCCGAAAATACAACAGCATGTTAGGAGCAGCATTTAGAGGAGTTCCGGCGGGCATCAACTCCTTGAAGTCCGAATAGTAAGAATTAGTTTGGATATGAATATGGTGTGGCATAACTCGTTTATCATGCCATAGTTTTTCATTCCTTTCCAACCATAGCTTCCATGCCTGAATACCGATTTTAGCGGCACAATCCCTTCTTGCTGTCTTAAGAACATAGGCAAAAAAATCCTGAAAAGATGACAAAGAGGGTGTTAGAACCAAGCCCGTTAACCTCCATAACTCCTTAGCCATAGGACATTCAAGGAACACATGCTTCATGGATTCATTTTCATGGCAAAATAGGCAATGCAAGTCAACATCCACTCCTCAGTGTTGCAAATTATCTTTAGTTGATAACACGCTACGACAACGCCGCAATAAGAAGTCACGTATTTTTTGAGGTACATCAAGAGACCAGATTTTCTTCCATACAATGCCTTGCAACCGTTGTCTACGGCCTACCAAATTCGCAAGCGCCACATAATAAGCAGTTTTAATCGAGTAAATCTCGCTTCTGTCACAAGTCCAAATGATCTTATCAGGTTTAGGGCTAATGCTCAAGGGGATACCTAGGATAGTATTCATGTCATTACTACTGAAATATGACAGCAACTTTGTTGGACCCCGAACCTTTCTATTAAATGAGAGATTGTTGGCGTTTATTCATGTGTAGATAAAAGGAAAATTCTTGAATTTGAAATAAAATGGAAAAAAGTGGTTTAGGTACAAGATGGGGTATATATGATATGTTGGAAGTTAAAAGCTGGAAAATGTATATGTTCATTGAGTATGCTTCGATGTTTCAGCCATAACTTTTGCTCTAGTTATTCAAATGAGATGATTTTTAATTTAGATTAAACTAGAGAGATAAGGCTACAATCTGTCTTACAAAATCAAGTTTTTATTCTATCTCTAAGAATGTCAATTTTTGGATGAAAGTTGAGCACAGAATATTGTTTCGGATATGAACAGTCTGAAAACGGTTGGTGTATAAATTTTAGACTATGGAACCAAAAATTGAATGCTTTTGATGTTATTACAAAATTAAGACAATGAGGAACATTTTTCTATAAGAAAGTGTTACCAAATTTCTTCAATTGCATGATTAGAATAAGGTCTTGATTTTTGGAAGGAGTTAAGTATGACTTAAATGAATTTTGAGGCATGGATATATTATTTATGTTATTTTTGTGGAATTAATTAGCATGTTAATGGGATTTAATTAGCATGTTAATTTAAGCAAGACCATATGACATGGATTAAATTGAATTAAGGTGGTAAGATTGCATGAGGGGCAAAATTGGCAAGCTACTTAAGCTTTTAAGTTACAAGGCTTATAAGGAAGGGTATAAGGGTCATTTTTCACTCATTAATGGCAAGATTGTAAATAAGAAGTGGAGGCTTGTTTTTAAGGGAGAGAGGAGCACGAAAATTAGAAGAAAAGAACAAGAAAAGAGAGAAGAGAGTGAGAGGTTCGGTGGAGAGAAAGAAGAAAGAAGAAAAGAAGCTAGGTCTTGATTTTTCTTGGTTTTCAAGATGGATTTTGAGTTGGTTCAAGAAGGAAAAAGGTGGAAGAAGATGAGAGCTTCCATATGAGCCAAGAAACTCCTCATTTGGTGAAGGATCAAG
>JANZLF010000002.1:4522345-4539856 GCA_026546835.1 Erythroxylum foetidum
AGATTTCCTTCTGTGGATGGGCCAAGGAGGGTTTAGGCCTAGGCATAAAACTGATCTATGAAGAATGGACCGATCGGTTCATGGGTCGCTTTGACTGAACCCGGGCCCAACACAGTCGACCCGACCAAAACTCATTACATCATCGTCACATCTAGTATGAAGTTCTGCATTGAAATAGAATCTGAAGAGTTTGATAGTACGCGGTCTTATTTTTACATAATAGAAAGATTATTTCTGATATACTCACATACAGATGTGACAAAAATAATAATGCAGGTTAACATCAATGAGTTAGTATTGTATTAAAGTCGGATTCACTAAAATATGAACATAAGGATTGGAAACCTCTCCTTCTTATCTAGCTTTGAAGGAATCAGAAAAGAAATTATAATACGTAACCACATAGCTTAGGTCAATGTATAAGAAAGGGAAAAGCTAACTGTTATGACTAAACGAATTAATTTCTCGATAAGTGAACAAAATTTCAAATAAATTATAATATTCTTATTGTTTATAAATTATTCTTTAATATAAAGTATAGAATCTTAAGATGTGTATTATTAACTTTTTTTTAGTTTATGAACATTTAGAGAGGATAAAATTTAATATATTAAATGTGTAATAAAAATATTAATTCAAAATCAATAAAATATCTTAAAAGATTATAATTCAATTGATAAAAATTATTTTTGTGTGTTATTGACTCAAAAAATTCACATTGAAATTGTGATTGGCAAATTGTTTTTTTACTTTAATAATTTGAAAGATGATAAATTAAAAATAAAAATAAGTTCAACTTATAAATATTTATTGAAATGAGTTGATTATTTAATTACTATCAGATAGGAGCAAGCCTGCTTAATATTGGACTTTCTTAAATTCTGCATCTCATCGAAATTTTTGTTAAGTGTTGAGTTTATTATTTAATTAATTATTATCTCATATTAAAATACTTAATCTACAAATTAATAAATGGGATAAAGATTTAAAATTGTTTAACCTTTTAGAATATTTTCAATTCATTTTCTAAAAGTTTTAATTTAGTGAATAATTTTTTAAAATTTGTATAAATTAAATTAAAATGTTAGTTTTGTTTATGTGAATGACATGTAGTATTTTGTGGATACGTTATTTTAGTTAAAAAAGACAAGTTTTAAAATTAATTTTTTGAATTAAAATTTTTAAAAATTTGATATAAAAATTTAAATACTGATAATTTTATTTTGAAATTAGCAGGCCGGAGAATGTGGGCTGTGACCTTCTGTCAAAGTCCAAAACTGTGCGACAAAGTGGAGAATGAGGTCAGCGCATTAAACCAACCAGCACGCCTCAAGGATTTTCGTTGCAAGCCACCGGTAAATAAATATTGTTGAAAAAAGATCAGACAACTAATGATAAGAACCTTGGAAAGGCTGGCATTCTTATTTCTTAAAATCTCAAAAGAGATTTTATATCTTCTTTCTAATATTATGGTATTTTATTTAGTCCAATAAATCTCAGGCATTAATTTATATAAATTTCTCGTAAATTATACGTAAATCTTAAGTCCTATAAAATAAATAGTTAAAATTTTATTAGACAGAAAATACTGAACAGCGCATCTTTTCTCCTCAAAAGAACACGCACAAAGCCAAAGGTCACGGTCATGGAAGAAAATTTAGCTAAGCCTGTCCCTACTTTCTCACTAAATTTGATTTCTCAGACGAAGAGAGCCATTAGAGTTGGAGATAAACTTGTCCCACTTTTCCTTTTCTACCAAATTAGCGAGAGACATTTCGGTTTCTTCCAAGTCAAAATCTCCCTTTCAAGTAACAAGTGTCTATTATCGCCTAACAAATCACTTCCCAATCCAAACCCACTTTTTTTCTTTTCCTGCTTTCAAATCTGTACTAGTTCCACTTGCCCACCTTCCAATCCCAGCCACAAAAGCTAACTACTTCACATTATTATCGTTTCTCTCTTTTTCATTTGTTTAATCTAAGTTTTCCATTGGCCCAACGAGCGTAAGCTAGCTTTCCCACTATATGCTTTAGCTTAAAGGTTGCTTCTTTCTGTCTTTTCATATACACAGAGAGAGAGAGAGAGAGAGAGCGGGGGGAACCCAGAATGCTTGAGATTGAGTTCAGATAATAAGAAAGAAGAAGATCAGTTGCAGAGTAGAAAAATGGTGGCTGTGAGGAAAGTGGGAAAGTACGAGGTTGGGAGGACAATTGGGGAAGGAAACTTCGCGAAGGTGAAGTTTGCGCAGAACACAGAGACAGGAGAGAGTGTAGCCATGAAAGTACTCGATCGCTCCACTATCATCAAACACAAGATGGTCGACCAGGTTTTTTGTTTTCCCTCAAGAAACTTCGGTTCAGCTTTTTGAAGTTTTCGAGGTTTTGTAGTGTTATTGGAAACTTACCCACTTCAACTCGTTAATCTCAATCAATGAGAAACCAAAAGGAACAACTTGAATAAGCCAGAGGGCATTTATAATAAAAGATTAATTGGGCCTAATCCTTCTTGAAACCGCTAGCCGAATTTAGTAATTTCTTGTGAGCTTTCAAGTTAAGCCATTAGGAATCTTTGGCCAGTTAGATACGCTTCAGAAATTGCTTGCTTTCTTGTTTTGGTGAAACCGGTTAGGAGATGGAACAGATTGTTATGTAAAGGTTATGGGTTCTGTTTATGTTGCAGATCAAGAGGGAGATATCGATAATGAAGCTTGTCAGGCATCCTCATGTTGTACGCCTGAATGAGGTTTGAATTTCACTTTTTCTAGTGGAAATTCTCAAGTATTCGGCTGCTCAATGATCTTCTTGCTTTTTCTGTCCTCATCTACTGTATCCTCCTGACCTTTTCATGTCTTCACTTCAACTTCAGGTTTTGGCGAGCCGAACTAAGATTTACATAATCCTGGAATATATTACCGGTGGCGAATTGTTTGATAAAATTGTGAGTAGTCAATGTTTTGACCCAGCAGCTTAAGGGCTGGTGGGATGTGCTGTTCTGAAATTATTTTCTCCGGCCACTGTTTGTGGGGTTGCCTTGTTGACCTTGATTTTGCAGGTGCATCATGGACGGCTTAGTGAGGCTGAGGCCAGGAGATATTTTCAACAGCTTATTGATGGAGTGGATTACTGCCACAGTAAAGGGGTGTACCATAGAGATCTAAAGGTATTTGCAAGTGGATTGTTGAGAACGATTCTTATTTTGTTTATGGAAGTCCTAATCTCGAATTTCACGTACAGCCTGAAAATCTCTTACTTGATTCACAAGGTAACTTGAAGATATCAGATTTTGGCCTAAGTGCACTGCCAGGAGAAGTAAGATTCTTCTTGAGAATCTTTTCTATACCTCTACCTGATACTGAAGTGCTTTTTGAGTTATGAATTGAATTATTCATGATGCATTCTCTATGTAGGGGATAAAACTGCTGAGGACAACATGTGGAACTCCTAACTATGTAGCACCTGAGGTAATTATCAGGTTAGATTTCTTTGTTAAATTTAGTCATTTTTAAGCAAGCTCCTGAATTGCGTGTTCTCTGTACTAGGTGCTCAGTCACAAAGGATATGATGGTGCCGTGGCAGATGTCTGGTCATGTGGAGTCATTCTATATGTTCTGATGGCAGGATATCTTCCATTCGATGAGCTTGATCTCACCACATTATATGGTAAGGTAGGAATTTGCATGATTCAGGATTATCATTCCTCCCTGCCTTCAAAGTCCCTCTTATATGAGAGTTCATTTTGCTGATTATTTCACCTTCATCCGCAGATTGAGAAAGCAGATTTTTCATGTCCGTCTTGGTTTCCAGTTGGTGCAAAATTCTTAATTCAGCGAATTCTGGACCCAAATCCTGAAAGAGTGAGTAATGGATGCATGTGGGATCTTATATTTTTGCACCTCTAAAACTCTAGGTTTAACCGAAAAATAAAATTGATTTGAGCTATCTTTAAAATGACCAATATTAACTAAACTTGTTTTCCATCTCACACTCTCTCACTTGGGAACTAATTGATTTCATTGTGTGGTTTAAACATATAATCTGCAGCTTCCCCGTGTTACCTAATTAGGAAGCCTTGTTAAACTCAATGGATGATTGCATGGCACAAAGCAGCATCATAATGCAGTTCTATAACTCTTGCAATCATTTCAATTGCTTAGCTAGCTAGCACACCTATCCTGGCTTCTTTTTTCTTTCAACTGATGCTACTAATAGCATCCTATGGTGATTTTTGAACCACCTAATTTGATTCCTATTCTCAGTAGCTACATGGTTCCTCTACATGCAGCGTATTACCATTGCAGAGATCAGGGAGGATGAGTGGTTTAAAAAAGGTTATAATCCTGTCAGACTTCCCGAGAATGAAGATGTGAACCTGGATGATATAGACGCAGTTTTTGATGATCCTGAGGTTTGTTTTGTTTGTTCTTTTCCCTTTAATCTTAAGACATTGTTTAACCAAATAATTCAATGTGGACTAGAAGGGTACTTGCACTCAATTATCTGCTGGAGGTACACTCATCGTGGAGACTTACCATAATTTATTTCTTTGCAATCTACTACTTGGGCTTGCTTCACTCTTGTTTTCTTATCAGTTTCATAAGATTGCATGAGGTAGATGGATAAAGAGGACCACCAACTTTGTATATGGACACTTGATCTGCATCTATTTGTTGCATATTCTTACAAGAAAGACATTGATAAAGAATTTGGCTTTATTATTTTTCGACAAGATGCTATATGTGCATAGGAGATGTAATATCCTAGATTACATAATTTGACACTTATAGAGCTTGTTGTGAAGTGAAAGTCTGCCATTCTAATCAAATTCATTTACGTGAGAATGTCTTAATGCTCTACTAGCCTACTAATATTCTTGACAAGATGTTTTTCTATAGGAAAATGAGGTTGAAGAGCAATGTCGCAGTGAAGATATGGGTCCTTTGGCTCTTAATGCTTTCGATTTAATAATTCTATCTCAAGGCTTAAATCTTGCTACGTTATTTGACCGTGGACAGGTATGTTTCCTCTGATATGCTGTTGATATTTCTGTCATAAGTCACAAATCTGCATTTATTGTGACACTGCTAACATTCCTCCGATCTATCTATTGGCACTTTATGAAGTACTTTTCAAGTTTATGACTGGAATATTAGCTCCTGTTTGTTCTTGTTTGAAGTTTAAACATACTCCAGAATCAGCTCACTCCATGTTAAGATAGTAAATTTCTTACCCCTGTTGGCAGAACTCCATGAAGTATCAAACACGCTTTCTTTCACGTAAGCCAGCAAAAGTTGTGTTATCAAGCATGGAAGTTGTGGCACAATCAATGGGTTTCAAGACACATATACGCAACTACAAGGTGAATGATTAGGAATGCTGCATTTCATTTTTGCTTTGGAATTTGTTCCGATTGCTTTCCCTAACAGTGCAACTGTTTTTTTCTATTTCACTGGAATAATGTTTGAAGTATCCGGAGCCTTACGAGTTTAAGACTGTTTGTTGACAGATGAGGGTGGAAGGTCTTTCAGCTGATAAAACTGGTCTTTTCTCAGTAATGCTGGAAGTAGGTTTTGAACCCTCCTCCTTACCTAGATTTGTACTGCTTCTTCTCATGCTTTGGTCTTACTAAGTTTTATCCGGATGAAGGTGTTCGAAGTTGCACCGACATTTTTGATGGTAGATATTCAGAAAGCATCTGGAGATGCTAGCGAGTACCTTAAGGTTAATAATTAAATTTCCCTCGTATCAATTGTGTAAAGTATTAGCCTGCTAGTTGTCATGCATCTTTCAAAAAATCCATTCATTGAAAAGTAGAATGATTCTACGTACTTACCTCTTTCCTTCCCTCTCTCTGAAGTGTGCACCTACAATCGGACGATCATACGTGTACGTGCATTTTATGTGGTTCGGTTCTAATTATAAAGGACACAAACTTTCCTTTGTGCAGTTTTACAAGAACTTCTATAGTAATCTTGAGGAGATAATATGGAAACTTCCTACTGAATCAAGCAAGTCTAGGATTACCTCGTCGAGGAGCAGAAGACGTTGAGAGCAAAAGGCTTGTGATTTTAGATCCAAGTTCGTTGACTAGTGAGCAACTTTGAGCTTGCAGTTATCTTCTTTCATAACTCGAGCTAAATACACAGTATAAGAAGGATAGAACACATATGCACTCGCTTATATTTGTATATCTTTTCATTTCTTTTAGTTGTGGTTTGTACCCCGACACTTGAGATTCGACCACTAAGAAGCAGGTACGAGGAGGATATGTTTTAACTTGCGAATGTAAGATTCTGTTGTTTTTCGATGTAAAATTTAAAGCATATTCTTATCTCCTGTCCGGACTAGCTAGAAAGGGCACAATCATTCTACTTTTTATATTTGCTTCTCCTCCTTCCCATTTTTGGAAGCAGCAAATTAACTAGAATAGATCAAAGCCCAATGATGTGTAAATTTGGTAG
The DNA here is from genome assembly GCA_026546835.1 of Erythroxylum foetidum. NCBI lineage: Eukaryota > Viridiplantae > Streptophyta > Magnoliopsida > Malpighiales > Erythroxylaceae > Erythroxylum > Erythroxylum foetidum. The sequence continues at coordinate 4,528,803 of JANZLF010000002.1, forward strand.
AGTTTCTGGTTTCTGCCATAGTTGGAAGAATCAAATATTTCTTCAGAAACTTATACAAGAGAAGCTTTAACTTAGAAACTTGGGAGTCCTCGTCAGATTTCATCATCTCTTCACCATAACTTGCAGATTCTGGCAACAAATAAGGAAAAAAAAAAAACAGGAAATCCAAGCTGGCATTGATTAGTTTGGTTGAAAGTCCTATATAATAGTCTTTTAATGGAGTTGAAAATAATTGTAATTAAGGTCTGCCATTATACCTAGAGATTTGTGATTCAACAAGCATTATTAGGACAATTTTGTTAATGTAATTAATAAAATTAGACTGGCATTTAGAGATTAGATGACCTTTTGTTTTTTAAACATGATTTTTGAATCCCTATTAAATACATTGATAATTATATATTTAAAACATAATTACCTGTTTGATACTAAAAAAATGTAATGTCTACATTGACAAGACAATAATCTTTTGAAGTTGTCTTATTTAAATATTTGGTTACTTAATTAAAGAATTTCAAATAAAGGATATAATGCACCTTGTCTTCAAATCCTATTCAGTCCTTGTATTTCATAGTTTCCTTCTCAAAGCCAACTGTTGGAAATTGCCTTGCATACTCCTCAACTTCGTGACGGAGTTTAGAAATTTCAGATTGGACATGAGAATCTGACTTCATGGTTGCCATAAAATCCTTAAGTTTTGTTCCTGAAATTACAATGCGGGTGAGAATTGCTGTCAGTATTCAGCTATGCAGGATATGACTCTTGCTAAACACTCGAAAACATTTAAGGACACTAAAGAGGTGATTGGAAGAGGATGGCAAATGAAACGACCTTTCGTATCGGCCTTGATTTTCAATGCCAATTTCACAGCTGCATCAAAGAACTGGGCAACCTTTGCAAAATCATCTTCAACAAACCCCCTAGATGTAAGGGCTGGGGTTCCTGAAGTGTTGGAGCAAAATTTGTAAGAAGTTGGAACGTCTAATCAACAATCACAAGACAGAATCAGTAGAGGAAGGGCATACCCATACGAATGCCACCAGGAACCATGGCAGACACATCCCCAGGAACGGTGTTTTTGTTGGCTGCAATGTGAACTGATTCTAAGACCTTTTCAACTCTTGATCCATCAATACCCTGTCAACGTATCCAAAAAAACATAAAAAATTTGATTCCCTAGTCAATTTCCCACCCATCACAAATGGAATCAACACAAGATTCAAGTATATAGAATAACTTATATCAACTACCCCCGCGACCTAATGCATTTGAAGGTCTCAATTTCATTAGATAATGATTACAGAAATCTGTCCATGACTCTAAAATATTCTTGCCCTGTCTGTGCTATTTCACAATTACTGCTGCAATATCAGGGTTCTGAAACAAAAACTAAGAAGCATTGTTAAGAATTTTATAATTTCCCAATTCACTAGTTCACAAAAAATACATTCAAATTGATCAGAGAAAGATAGGGAGACTCTTTATAACATGTACCTTGTTTCTCAAATTCACCAAGACTAAATGGTTCTCTGTTCCACCAGACACCAGCTCGTAGCCCATCCCCATCAAGCTCTGCACTTATGGTTGACACTTGAGTGTTATTTTTTACTATCAAACATGCAGATTAGAATGTCAAATATGATACTTTATTCACAAACAAATATATAAATGCCGAATTATATAAGTGTAAATTGTGTAGGTATACCTCAGCAAATTTTGCACAATTACTCAGAACTTGCTCCTGGTAAGCCCTGTACTCTGGAGCTCGGACCTAAAATCAACAAAAATCCAAAATATTGTCAGATTTAGCCAAAATGTGTTTAAACTCCGCCGATATCAATTTCACGAGCTTCCTGCATTCCAACAGATAATTAAAGATTCAAGTGGTGCCTGACAAACAGAATACCTGCTTCAATGCAACTGCTAGACCAGTTATTGTGTGATTGTGTGGACCACCTTGAAGTCCAGGAAAGACAGCCTGATTAATTTTATCTTCATAGTCATACATCACCTGCAAAATAGAGATCAAATCATTTATGAAATGTTTAATTTGCTCCCTAGACATAACTTTCCCACTTATCTAGAAATTTGCACACACTTCTTGTCCTTGTTTGTTAATTTCTTTTACTCCCTTCCTAAAGAAGATCATAGCCCCTCGAGGACCACGAAGGGACTTGTGTGTTGTAGTTGTCACGACATCTGCATATTCAAATGGAGATGGAATAACACCTGCAGCGACCAAACCACTAATATGTGCCATGTCAGCTAACAAAATTGCCTTTTGCTTATCGCATACCTGTCAAACTCACCAGAACATCTTTTAATATGCATAGTTACAAACAATACAGTAATTATTCAGCCTCCACTTAACCAGGGAAGTTTACCTTACGGATTCGAGCATAATCATAAAGGCGCGCATAAGCACTTGCACCAGCAACTACAAGTTTTGGTCTAAAGAGTGTAGCACTTTTCTCCAGCTGGTACCAGTTTAATATTCATCAGATGGAAAGAAATCACCAAGCTCTTCACCAAAATAAAAAATCTCAATAATCTATGCCATACAGCTTAGTGATTTATTCCTGGGGAATCAGTTCAAATTCTCAATAAATACACAATTAACTTCACAAACTGATTGTTACAGTAATGGAAAGAAGTGAATGGCCAAAACATTTTTTGGGTGATTGATATAACGTAACTTTACTAGTTGACTCTACCAGAAAACTCTCATTCTACAATTACACAGCAAATTCAATGCTGGAGACAAGCTTTTGATGACTCTCTACCAGAAAACTCTCATTCTACAATTACACAGCAAATTCAATGCTGGAGACAAGCTTTTGATGACTCATTAGCAAGTAAAACGAGAGCCGGATGGGGTTGTAACATCAATTTCTGGAAGGCAGTGACAAGAGCAATATGCTATATCCATATCATCTTTACCAACACATTGCTTAGGATCCAACAGTGAAGTCACTTTTGGTAGCAACTAAAAGAGTATAAAAGACATATCACACTATACACTCTAGTTTATCTAAAATTATCGGAGAGCTGATAAAATGGTGAGGCAAATCAACCTTCAATAAACCACATTGTAAGGGAAAGCATTTTGTATTCTATTATAAGAACCACAAATAAAGGGATCTACCTGATCATAGTCAATATAACCTGTACTCTCATTTAACCTGTATGGCATTGTCTCAAAGAATATGGAAACAGCTGATATCTTTTTTGTGTCGGTCTGCAATTTAATGAAAATACAAAATACCTGCATCAGACACGATAATAACTAGATATGTGTCTTATCTTACAATACTTGCTTTTATTTCCCTGTAACTAGAGTAGCTTTCAAAAGTAATTGGAAATATAAATAAAATGGTTTCTGGAATACAACTTTTAACTTCAAAATGTTAAGAGATCCAGAGAGGATAGAGGAAAATGCTGTAATGGCATACAAAGTGATAAAAGGATTTGCAGAACAACAAATGTAAAAATGTGAATTAGATGATAATCTGAGGGAACCATGCAGAAAATGTAAATATAAACAATGACTTTCATAGAAATCAGAAAAAGGAGTGAACTTGTCAAGCAGCAAGGGCAGGAAAAATAATAAAAAGGAATTTCACAAGCATATCTTATATTTAGAAACTAAAATCACCTGATAACCATGTGAAAGATGTCCACCATGAGGTAGATCAAGTGCCATGATCCTCTCATGAGGTTTCAACAATGCAGTATAAACTTGGAAGTTAGCAGGGGATCCGGATAGTGATTGCACATTCACTGCAAAGGATAAGACATGAAAGAAATGAATGCAAAAATTATATTGCAAAATAGTAAAGAAGTTAGGTTCCCCTGCAACAAGATAGTCAGAAAACACGCTAGGAAGGTTCCTTTTAGCCTCTCATTTGAACACCAGGCTAGTGACTAATATACAGCTGCAAAATATTCCATCAAACACCGGCATTCTCATGTTGCTCTACCTCCCCATTTTGCAGGATCCAGCTGAAAAGCTTCCAATGCACGCTTCTGACATAAGGTCTCAGCCATGTCAATATACCTAATTAAGATAAAACTGCTTGAGATTACGTATCAACGGAAATTAAAAATATGTGGAAGTGTGTTGAATGGCAATCATGAACATACTCGTTGCCTCCATAGTATCTCGCTCCAGGATACCCTTCACTGTATTTGTTGGTCATAACAGAACCAACAGCTTGCATCACTGACACTGATGTGAAGTTCTCCGAAGGTATAAGTTCAAGTCCCTAAATGACATTCACAATAAACCAAATTCAGTCCACCATATTTATTGAAAGATCATTCAGAGAAAAAGGCAACACCTTCCACTGCCTTGCTTTCTCCAGTTCGATGATATCCGCAATTTCCGGATCAACCTCTTCCAATGGAGCATTCAACTGCTTTATCCACTACAACCATTTTTTTTTCATTTTTAATTAGTAACAAACATCCATCAACTAACCATCACATCTTACGAGAAAGTGAAGACGCTATCGTCATCTTACAGTAGCACGAGCTTTCTCTTTGTCCGCCGCAGCTCGTTCAGGCAAGGAAGACTGGAAAAACAGATCAAAGAAAACAAATCAGACAAAACCAAGATATGATAAAACAATAAAACTGAGGCAGAAAACGCAAGAGGGCAACCATGTAACAGAGAGATCCGCTATGACAGTGACGTTTGATGGGCTTAGTATAAATTGAAGTAGACAATCTGCGAAGAGCCACCGCCATTGCCATAGCTACCGCCGTGTCTCTTACTCTGTATCTCGACCAATGTGGGCGAGTTTCGTGTCGGTGTAGTTGTGTGTCGCGGTGGGGTGGGTATGGCTCGGCCGGTGAAAGTGGGGAGGCAGCGTCTTTGTAAAGTTGGGGTTGGTGGAGAATGAGGCCATGAGCGAAGTGATTGTTTTTTTTGGCTTTAAAATTTAAATTCTTAATTATTTATTGTTTTCACAAATAGAGATTAAAGTAAAAGTGTAAAATCAAGAGGAGGCTGGTGGTGTCAGGAGCGCCGGGTGTCGCATCCACGTCAGCACGCCGCATTTAGTTTGGTGGTTTCGTCGGATCTCTCCACATTAATCTCATCTTTATCACACATGATAAAAAGATACAAAAATCTGAAAGTGTTATAAAAGATAGAAATAATATGGTGTACCACTAATTGTAGACGCATCATTTTATAGTTAGTGTATATATAAATTAGTTTGATTTTACCTAACACAAGAATGAAGTAGATGGGTTATTGGTTAGGTTTTACCTAACATAATAACATATATGGAGTAGGTGGTCATATGTGTGTTAGGTGGTTAAAATGTACTATAAATAGAAGGGTTAACTTGATGTAATATACACCATTTTTTCATAAGAAGAATTCTCCTCTCCCAAATATTCTTTCAAGTTTAGTTTCGGTTTTATAACAATTATGACGATTTCCAGATTTATTTTAATAGAGCTGAACCTTTCAGAAAGTTGTTCTTCTCTTTTATCTCAAGTGTATTATTGTTTTGTTCTTAGTTGAATGATCACTTAAGTTATTTATTTCGTATCTTTATTATCAAATACTATTGAGAAAATCCTCTGTTGAAGTTAACACGAGTCGATTGTGTTATTAGATATGAAATTCTTTCACGAAAAATGAGGTTAAGAGATAGTATCAAAGATTGAGTAGTGTCAGCTTAGTAAAGCCTTGGGTAAATCTATTGTACTTTGGTGAAAGTATTAAGTTGGGTAAGAGTCCTGTAGACGTAGGCAAAGTGTGCCGAATTGCGTTACCAAATTTTTGGTGTTGATTTATTTTTGGTTTCTTAATTTTACTAATTTTTTTGTTTGCTAGAAATGAATCAGAAAGTTTGTGAAACTATTACCCCCTTTGGTTTTTCAGATTATACATGCAATTGACCAAGAAGGGGATTATCTCTCGAGATGTCAAATTCGATGAAGCAGATTATTGGTTATTGGAAATGAAATAAAGAAGATAAGAAAGTTCAAGGATTATTTTTCAATGATGATAAAGATGATGACTCCAACATACAAGATGAATAGACTCCTCTCTGGATTGACACCATCAACTTCATCATATAACAACAGTAGCAGTAATGATTCAGGGGGGGCACTTACATAAATGCAGAGTCTACTTGATATCTATAATGTCACAATCAAAGAACATATACAGACAACATTTGATTACTCATTGTTTTGATTAATGGCAGAGTGTGATCCATTAACATATGAGGAGGCTATTAAAGATGATAAATGGGAAAAGACATGAATGAAGAAATTGTTGCGATAAATAGAAATGACACATAAGAACTAACTAATCTTTCAAAAGTAAACAAGGTAATAGGTGTCAAGTGTACATGAATGAAGAAATTGTTGCGATAAATAGAAATGACACATAAGAACTAACTAATCTTTCAAAAGTACACAAGGTAATAGGTGTCAAGTGGGTGCACAAGACAAAGACCAATTAAGAAGGAAAGGTTAAAAAATACAAGGCAAGATTAATCGCTAAAGGCTATAAGTAGAGAAAAGGAATTGACTATGAAGAAGCATTTTCTCCCATTGTAAGAATTGATACTATTAGAAGGAATTGACTATGAAGAAGTATTTGCTCCCCTTGCAAGAATTGATACTATTAGAATTCTTATAGCACTGGCAACACAAAATAGATGGAAGATTTATTAAATGGACATGAAATCAACTTTCTTGAATGGATAACTAGAAAAAGAAGTCTATATGGAGCAGCCACCGAGATATATTAAAAAGGATAGGAAGACAAAGTCTATCTTCTGAAGAAAGCATTGTATGTATTAAAGCAAGCTCCGCAGTCTTAGAATATGAGAATATATGAGTATTTCAAAAGGAATGGTTTTGCAAAAAAACCCACATGAGAATGCCTTATACATGAAGAAAAATCAAGATGGATATCATGATTATGTGTTTATATATGGATGATACGATCTTTATAGGAAAATATCTGAATATGTTCAGTTATTTTATGAAAGTTATGACTAAAGAATTTGAATTGACAGATATTAGTGAAATGTCATACTTTCTTGGAATTGAAATAAAACAAATGAGAGATGGAATATTTATGTCACAGAAGAATTATGTGGAACAAATTCTGAACAAGTTTAGAGAGAAGGATCACAAGCCAACGGCTATCCCAGTAGGAATAGGTGTAAGATTGAGAATGGATTCAAATAGAGAGTCGGTAAACCTAAATTGTTCAAGAGTCTAGTCGAAAACCTAAGGTACTTGACTTTTACACGCCTAGATACTATATATACATTTGGATTGATCAATAAATATATGGAGAAGCCAAAGTAAGATTACTTTGTTGCAACAAAAAGAATTTTAAGATATTAAAGGTACAATAAATCATGGTCTATTTTATACATATTCTCAAGATTTAAAGTTGATTGGTTATTCAAATAGTTATTATGGTAGAGACTTAGATGATTGAAAGAGCATATCTGGATATGCATTTCACATTGGATCAATAATATTTTCATGGTCATAAAAAAAGAACAAATAGTTGCTCTCTTGACTTGTGCAGCCGAGTATATCGTTGCAGTAACATGTACATGTCAAGCAATATGGTTAAAGAATATTTTGAATGAGTTATATCATCCACAAGAAGGTCTGATTACAATATACATTGACAATAATTTTGCTATATCACTTGAAAAAAATCTAGTGTCACACAGCCGAAGCAAACATATAGACGCAAAATATCATTTTATTTAAGAGTAAGTGAAAGATAAAATTGTAGAGCTCATTCATTTCAAAATTGAAGTTCAATTTGTGGATATTTTTATAAAGTCATTGAAGGCTGATGTATTTCACAAATTCAAAGAAAAGCTTGACATGCAAAGTTGAGTTTGACGGGGAGTGTTAGAAGTCAAATCCGATGATATTCTTGATTGTTGTGGAGAAAAGAAAACAAAATCAACTTATATTATTAGTTGTGCTAAGGTAACTTCATTTATGATAGTGGTGTTTTAGTTATTTTTTGGGAAGTTAAAGTCCTTAGATGGGTAAAGAAGGGTTGTAAGGGTAGTGTTTTAAGACTGAAGAAAAGAGTAAGAGAGTTAGCCCTCCAAGTTTGTACCATTGTTTTTTTATCAATATATATATATTGATGCTTGTTTTCTAAAACCTTGTATATATTTTTTTTCCGAACACTTTCTTGATGCACGACCTCCCAGAGCTGTGACTGGAATCGTATCCACTCCAGCAGTCAATGTTCAAGTCCCTTTTGCCAAGCCCAATGGTGCAGTCTTACTAGTTTATAATGGTGCTCCAGTACTAACAACAACAGACTCGCTGGCAATACACCCAATATGATTCAGAACAGAGGAAACAACATCAATGGTGGATTTGGGATTAACCCTGCCATAAACGGTATTCAGATTCCTTCAGGAATCACTATTCAGAAGCTAATGTTCGGAACATTGACTGTCATTGACGATGAGAGCTAAAAGAGGGCTACAAGCTTAGTTCAGCCATGATTGGTAGGGCGCAAGGGTTTTATGTGGCGAGTTCTGAAGATGGTATCAGTCAGACCATGGCTTTCACAGCCATGTTTGAGGAGGGTGGTTATGCTGATAGCATCAGCTTCTTTGGAGTCCACGCACCGAACAGCTGTTTCGGAGTCTCAGCTCGCAATCATGGGAGGCACTGGAAAGTGTTAGGTGAAGGGACTTTGTCCCATATTGAAAATGAGAGAGGGAGGGGGGAGGCTAATCAACTATAAATAAACCCCCTCCCCCTCCCATTTAATCATCCAAAGTAAAAACAAAATAATTACTCTTAGTAAGAGTAGTAAATTTTGTGAGTAAAATTTTTAGGGTGTATTGGGGTAAGGGTTTGAGAGTGTGTGAAAACACTAGTGAGTTGAGTGTTGAGTGTAAACAATTGTAAGTGTTGTTATTCTCCCTAATAAAAAGGGTGTGCAGTAGCCCCGGAGACGTATGCACAATTTGGCCGAACTCCGTTATCAAATTTTGTGTTGTTCTATTGGCGCTTTCGTTGTGTGGAAATAGTGTCATTTCCTAACAGAAAGCAAACATTAGCAGGAATAAACCAGCATGATAGCGACGGTTCTGAGACTCTACTGCTGTTAACTGTATATCTTTCTGACTAGTGTGTTTCCCTCTCTGCAGGAAATTCCTCAAACTGTTGAGAAATCTGTGTTTATTATACTTGTCTCGGTTGTGGAACTCTCTCTATACAATTGAAATTTGCAACGTCTGTGGTGCAGTCCAGAGATTTAATCCATGAAGTTAGTGAATTCAAGTTGAATTTCTAACAACAGAAGTGCTTGTGGAAAATCAAGTACATCTATGGAAGTACATATCCTTCAAAATTTACTGGGAATTTTTTTTCATCATCACATTTAGTTCGAAGTTTTGTAATAAAGTAGAATTTGTAGAGGTCTGATAGTACGCATTTTTACTCATATATAATAAAAAGGTTATTTCCGGTAGACTCACATGTAGAAGTGACAATAAAAGAGAATGCATGTTAAAAAGTAAATAAGTAAAACTGACACGCTAAATCATTAAATAAAAAAATCACAATAAATACATAACTAAATAAAAATAAAATATAACTTGATTTTCAAAAAAATATTTTAAAATTAAAATATAACGAAATAGATTATCTCTTTATCTTTAGAAAAGCACTAATACCTAGACAATAAAAGAGCAATAAAACATCAAAGAATTCGACTTTGAATTATACAAAACATAAAAATGTAAAAATACAAAATGTCTAAAACCATAAGATCATTAAGTATAAAAATTCATTCTTGACATAAACCCAACAATATCAGAAGCAAAGAAATCAACATAATACAACCCAGAAAGTATTAAACAGTAAATTAAACAAAGAAGCTAATATCAACAGCATAAAAAACCGAAAAGAACATAAATTTCAAAAAATCTAAAAAACCCAAAAGAACATCAAAATATAAGAGACAGATTAATCAAGTATCATATCCGAAACGAAGAGGTTTCGAAGAGACTTAGTGGGCAAACCTTGTAATATCATTAGTAAGCCATTGAACAATTCACGGTCATTTACACACTACAAGGAAAAAGGTAAACAGCGATGGAAAAATATCGACGGTATGAAAACCGTTGGAAATACCGACCGAAAAAGCGTGACCGTCGCTGAAATTGGTTGTGCGTGAAAATTTTTGAGACCTAAAATTATTTGGTCGCTGAATTTGGTCAAAATATGTACCGACGTCCATTTCGGTCAGTAGAGGCGTAGGTAAATACGTCCATTACGCGCCCTCCAGTAAACATAAACGACGTCTGTTGGATCCCGTTCCCGAGACCCAACTTCTTAACCACTTAACGCTATTACTGCTTAACCACTTGATCATGAGCACTCTTGAAAAGAATTCAAATCGGAAGAAAACAAGTAAAACAAGCTAAATCGGATCACGTGATGAAATGGGAATCAAATACATGAATCGGAATGAAAAAGCAGATAACGGAAAAATCGAAACATATGTCACAAGTGGGTATTCAATTGCAACTAGAAGATGAACTTGGAACAAAATAATGAATCGTATTAAATTCAAATAGGAAACAAGCGGATCGGATACAAAAGAAATCGAAGATTCAAATTCGAATAGCATTACATGAGTCCGACATCCGAAGCGAAAACATAACAACTCTTGTCGCGTTAGAAACCCTTATGACCAATCCATCCGAAAACGGTGAAAATTTTGTTCGTTTCTTTCATCATTTAATCCATTTTATTTCATAACAAACAGTTTCCCTTTTTGGAAACGGTTTCCTTAAACTCATATTCATGCTAATCAAATCATATATCATACTCAATTTCTCTTATTCATATATTGTCCTAGAAAATCCGGCAGCATAACGACTGCACTTTAACCTATCCAAAAATCTGCAAATAGTAAAATTCACTTCTAATAATATCACACATACATCATGATCAACCGGACCCTCCGTCCGGGATCTCAGCAGAAACGCAAACCTAAATTCTAAACCACT
>JANZLF010000002.1:4543826-4557028 GCA_026546835.1 Erythroxylum foetidum
ATGAAACCTCTCTCAAGTAACTCATCTACAAGCTTTTGTAATTCTTCTCCTTCTTTAGGACTCATTCTATACGCATGTTTGTGAGGAATAGAAGCACCGGGCACAAAATTGATCTCATATTGAATCTCCCTTAAAGGTGGCAACCTTTTTGGAAGTTCTTTAGGAAACACAAAAGTGAACTCATTAATCAATTTTTGTACCTCTTTTGGAATTGGTGGTCGTGGCTTATCTTCCTCTTCAATATCAAGTGGTACAAAATTTGACAATTCTCCAAGAACATTAACCTTTTCTTCTTATGTCATCAAAGTAGATTCTTCCCTCTTCTTCCTTTTAAAATCCGACTTCATTAGAGTCAACACAAACTTCTTGCCATTGTGATGTAAAGAATATAATGGCTCTCCCATGATGTTGCACATCAATATCATAAAGCCATAGTCTTCCGAGAAGCAAGTCACATGCTGTCATTGGAATGACATGACATCATACCTCATCCACATATTTATCAATTGCAAATAGGACAAGACACCATCGTTTGACTTTGATCTCATGATTGGAGTCGAGCCAAGTTAGCTTGTATGGATTTGGTAAGGGCTCGATTTTGAGGACTAACTTGTCAACCATCTCATTTGATACCACATTCTCACATGCTCCACTATCAATGACAATTTCACACATCTTTCTATTGGTCACACATCTCGTATGAAGAAGTGATTTTCTCCTCCAATCTTCAACTCCCTTATCACTACTCAATACTTTCATCAAAACAAGCTTCTCAGCATTAACGTTGTAACCACTAGCTTCAATAGTCTCATCACTATCTCCATCTTCTTCATGTTCAATGTTAGCACCAAACAATCATTCTTTCTCAACTTCATAGCCTCCATTTCTTTTATGGTCATGACTTTTCTATTTAGGCATTCGACTTAGAAGTGTCTATAGCCTTGAAATTTGAAGCACCTAAGTTTGGATTTTGGTGATTGTGAAAGCAATTTTGGAGTGTATGGGTTTGGTGTGGCATTCAGTTTTGGTGGAGGAGTTTGGTTAAATGGTTTTGGTGGTGGAGTCGTGGGTGGTGAAGGATTTTGTTGAGGAAAATTTTGGCTAATTAGCTTTTTTGGTGTTTGGGCTTATTTTGGAAGGAATTTTTAGCTTTGAGTGTGTTTAAGAGACAATTCACTTCTCATGGCAGGTGTAACATCCCGTCTCCATATTGAAGGTTAGAATTTAGATTTCAATAATAGCGAAAATGGAAGTATGAAAATTTTCTGGGAATGAATAGTTGAGAGTTGAGTCTTCAATATGAAATTTCATGAATTTAATGTATTGATTTAGGCATATTTTGATAAAGTTGTCTTCTAGAAAGTTGTAGTTTAGCTTTCTAGCTTTCCAACGATATATAGTATGGAAATTTTGGATATCGAAGTCAAAAGTTATGGTCTTTATAAGTGGAGATGCTAAGGAGTATAGGACGTATCATCTGGTGATGACGTGTCATCTGATGAGGACGCATCATCTAGTGAGGACATATCGTTTGGTGATGACGTGTCGTCTGATGAGGATGCTTCATTTGGTGAGGACGTATTGTCTGGTAAGGACGCTTCGTCTAGTGAGGATAGGTTGTCTTATGAAGATGTTTCGTCTGGTGAGGACGCTTTATCTGATGAGAACATATTATCTGGTGAGGATGTATCGTCTAATGACGTCATATTGGCTGGTGCACTGTTCATCTGATCTTATCATCTGGTCCCATTTTTGACCATTTAGATGATAGAATTTGCCTTTGAGGCCTTCGTAAAAGTTGTATATCTGGAATTCCTCTTCGAAACCATTCAAAGAAAATCTTAATCCAAAATATCTAGTAAAAGTTATGCCAATTGTTATGAGATAGGTACAACGTGATTGAGGACATAAGCAAGGTTAATTCTTTTGGCCATAACTTTATAAGCTGACCTCCAAATGAAGTGATTCTTAGACCAATAGATTTCTAACACATTTTTCTATCTCTCCACAAAAATTGGTAACATTTTGAATCAAATTGAAAAAGGTTGATCAAATGAAATGTAAAATATGTTGGAGCAGTGAAATAGGATTATCTTACTGAACACATTTCAGTATTTTGATTATATTTGTATCTGTAGGATTCCAAATGAGACGATTTTGATTTGGAATAAACTAGAGAAATAGGACTACAAATCATATAAAAAAAATTTTGAATTGTGATTCTATCTTTAAGATGTTTAATTTCTGGCTAGAAGTTGTATATAGTTTACTGTTTTAGATAAAAGTAGTTCAAAAATATTTGAGGTATATCTTTCAAATCACTGAATCAAATTGAATGATTTTGGTGTCAATGGAGACATAAGACATAGGAGAATATGTTTCTAGAAGAAAGTGTTGCAAAATAACTTCAGTATCAGGGTTAGAAAGAACATGAAAAGTTGACCTGAAATGTTGTGTTTATGGAAAAATCTGAAAATGATTTAATGGTTTATAACTTGTGATTGAAATGATGTTATTGAGTTTTAAACTTAAGTATAAATTATACTTAAGTAAGTCTTCATGAAGGGAAGTGGATAAGTGGATAAGAAATGGACATGTGTCCTAGCTAAAGTTAAGATTTTTATTACTCTTAAAAGACAAACTACTGTACTTGTCTTTACCTTTCTCGAAACTCCTTTCTCTAGAGTTTTTCCAACACAAAGTTTTTCATCAAATTTTCACCAAAGTTAAATCTTGCTTTTCTCTGTTTGTCATCATTCCACTTTGATATTTCTTTCTTCTACCCCAAGAAAAACTGAACCTTTAGTCAACTTTCAAGTTGATATACGTGGTTGCATAAGGGATTAAGGTTACGTGATTGTTGCAGATGTTGGAGTTTTTGAACAATTAAGCTTATTATGATTATGTATTTTTTATGAACTGAAGCATGCATCATAAGTTCACTGTAAAATGGTTAAGAAATAGTGATATTCGTATTTGCTGGGAATTGACTGTGGAGATTTTGAGTGTGTCGTACGTTAGATCCCTAAGTTCAGACTGCGGGATTGTGCAAGTGTTGACGAGCCTTGGCTAATACTTGACACGTAAGTTGGCACGAGGAAGGCGTGTTGACGAGGGAAGAAGGCAAAGTCTTACGAGTTGGCGAACAAAACCTGAGGAACTTGCAAAGTAGGTGAGGGATGCAGGAAGTATCGACGGAGATCTCACTAGTAGGCGAGATTTTATACGCGTGGGCACACGTAGGCGTGCATTGACAGAAATCTTCAATGAGACATTAGATTCGAATGCGAGGCTGTGCGACGAGGTGCCTAAACACCTAACTTCGGCAAGGTAAGTCGGAGGTATGTAAATGGGCGAGGTTTTTATATTAACTCGAATTGTGACTTGTGACTTGTGACTTAATCATAGAGCAATGAGACTGCACCATAAGGGAGCTTGATCATGAAAGATGGACTTATCCATGAACGTGTATTGATGGACTTATGTGCGATAGGTCATAGTGAAAACACTAAGGTAAATGTGGGTAAGTGGGATCAAACTTGATGCATATTTTGGTAGAACATCGGGTCTTGTAGAGATTGACTCGACCCAGGCTAAGGACTTGACGGGCTAAGGACTTGACTATGCTCGGATGGATGGACTAGGACTAACGGACTTATTGTGGGAAGCATTGGGTCAGACCAGTGTATTAGTGGGCTTCGACAAGATCATATTGCATCATCAGCGGATAGAGATCGCGAGGAGATTTTGGATGATTTAGTGATGACTGTGAGTTAAAAGTTGCAGTGAAACCCAACATCTAAAGATAATTGAGATCTTCGCGGATAAGGATGTTAGTGTTCTAGATAAATGTAAACTCTATCTTATGTTATCTTGTTAGATTCTATCTTTTTAGTTAGAGTCCTATTTGGATGGAATGTCATCCAATTGGTTCATGTAATCTTTTCTGATAGGGATAGATGTGATCTTAGATAGTACAAATTTAGTGAAAATATGGGACTCCAAGTTAGGATGCCTATATATAGATCATTCGAGCTTTGTTCTTCTCATTCAATCAGATAGAGCATTCTTTGTATTCTTTTAAGGGCAAGTATATAAAGTTGGTCTTTTGACCGTATCTCTGTGTGTTTTCTTGTTGCCTATGTTCTTATTGCTTTTATAGCATTGTTTTTTCGAGTGTGTGCGAGATAAATACTTCAAGGGTGGGGGAGGCTGAGTCTTGCTTTAACGGATCTAAGTGAGATTGCCATACAAAGGAGATGAGCGAGTAACTTTGGGTGTAAATTCGAGTCTCCAATGTTACCTTTGTAACACCGTATATGTTGATTTTTCTGATTTGATGATCAAAACGTCATAAGAGGTTGTAAAAATAATTTTTTAAGTTGAAAGATCAACTACAATGTGTATGTGATGAGAACAGAAAAATTTGGAGAAATGATTATATAAATACTCTGTTTTTCTTCCTCACTAGTCATATACGGGTTTATATTGGAAAGATTTAGGGATGAGTTATGGATATCAAAGTACCATAGGATTGAGGTTGTGATTCAAAGAATTGATGAGCCATTAAGTTATGAAATGAAAATGAGCTTACGATATGAAATTGGTAAACTACCCGGGATTGTCATTGAGCATGCATTATACATAGCCCATATACACAGTTGTGCATGAATAAATGCTTATAATTGTGCCATTATTAATGAGTATGCAATGTGTGTCTTGCATAAATGGGTTGTGCAGATTAAGTGTTTGCATTCAGGTGTTTCCAGAATTTGGAAGCCAATGCTAATCTGGAGCGTACTCTAAGTAGACTTAGATGGCCTCATTTTATTGTTTGTTTTGTTTGAATTTTTGTATTGATTGATTGTGTTGGTTCCTGGACAAAAGGTTCGATGATGTGATGAATTGATTGGGATATTGAAGTTTTACTTGTATGTGAATGAGATGAACTAAGTGTATATAATTTGATGATAAATGTGTTTTTAATGAGCATTTGCATGTAAGTGAAAATGTGATTCTTAACTTAATGTTGAATGTCGGACTAAGGTCCGATGATATGGGAAAGTGATTGAATGGGGTCATGCAATTGTGATTGATGCATTCCATTTTATGAATGTGTGAAAGATAATGGCAGTTGTGACTAGAGTAGCCACCGATCAGAGATTAAAGCTCAATGAGTGAAAATAATTCTCGACCTTAAAAGTGATTAAAAGCTTAAGGCTCACTATATAAAATGAGCCTGTATCCCCCAAGCGGATAAGGGACAGTCAGTAATGAGCTTGGTATCTAATAGATACGAGACAGTTTAGGCACTCGGTCACAATAAAGTAACAAATAGAAAGTGGGTCTCATGTGCACTGTATATGTATAATAGGAATGATTAAATTGTATTGAATGTGAAATGATGTGAATGTAAATTATGTATTATATGACTGGGTAAGTCATCGATGATGGTCACTCATTGAGTTCACAAAATTCACCAAAAATTTACAATTATTTTTAAGGATCAGAAGAATACCTCGTTAGACAAACGGGAGTATACCTTTAGCATGCAAGTAAGGGATAGAGGTCAGGATCAGTTCGCGTTTACATTGTATTTCTTTATTTTTGTATTGAATTGTATATTCCATGATTTTTGTATAATATGTATTCTGAAAAGTTTTGTACAATGTGTATTTGCATTATATTGTAATGGAAAGACATTATGTCTAAAGTGTTTTATATTTGTGAAAGGACCCAAATGGTTATTAAAAGTTTTATTGATTGTATTGTTATAATTGAAAAGTTTACGAATAAAGTGAGTCCGAATTGATTATCGATTTTTGCATATTTTGATTGTATTTAAAAAAAGAAAATTTGTATTGAGTTTTGAATGATTGAGTGCTCTAGCATGCTTCCCTCGCGGGGCACAAACTCGGATATCCCTCAGGATGTTCGGTACGTGTCTTATGAGAGTGGGGTGCTACAACAAGCCTTTTTAATTCTTGCAAAGTCTCATAGAGATAGAAGCTTACCATGTCTTAGATGTTAATTTTGAGGCCCTTAAAGAATCTTGCACAAACTACCTCCTCGATTTCCCTCAAGTCACAGCTAATCATCAAATGCTCGAACTCCATGATGTAATCTTCTACACTCTTGTTGTCTTGTCTAAGACTAAACAATCGATCAAGAAGCCTTTGCCTATATTGGGGAGGCATAAAAGCCTCTTCCGTTTCATGTTTCATTTGCTACCATGTTTGATAACATGGCTTTCCTTCTCTCACTCTTCTTTTCTCCAAATTGTCCCACCATTGTGCAACATAACCCTTCAATTTTAGGGCTGCTATCTTCATTTTTATCCCCTCATCAACTTCTTTCAATTCAAAATCCCTCTCTACACTACAGACCCAATCTTTGAAAGCCTCCGCATCAAGCCTTCCAAAAATACTCCAGTATGACTAATTTGAAATTAAACATGTTGTCATTTTGTGAGTGTTGTGGAGTAATCGGTCTATCTTTTCTAGCCTGCGACCGTATCTCTCCTCTCCCTCCTAAATTCGATCCTCCTATGTTGGTGTGAGAGGTCTCTCCAAATTCATCAAAAACTTCCTCATTCTCTAAATAGAACGGCTCTTCAAAGGTAGGATTAGGGTCGGACCTAATTGGGATTCCAGGTGTGTAATTTCTTGGGAAATGACTTGATGATGTTGATTGTTTCATAGATTGATAGGCTCTTTCTTTGGCTTTTGAGGCTGCAAGTTCTAGGCGTAAGGCTTCAATGGTGGCATTAAGAGCATCAACATCTTAGGGCGTCGAATTGATTGGGTGTTTGGATGTATATTGTGGATTGGATGTATTTTTGGGTGGGGATGTCAACATGACTTGATGTAGGATCACAACGTGGGCTCTGATAGCAAAATTTGATGGTGTGTGGTCATTTTGGTGGTTGGAATTTGGCTGGAGGTGATGGATGATGATAAGTGAAAGTGTGGTCTAATTTTGTGTTTCTCGGATTAGGAATTAGCAACGGATTGTTTTGTAATTTGCGGACAAACTACAAGGAATTTGGGGATGGTTCTAAAGGCAAAATTGTAGAGCAAGAAGTCAGCTACAACTTTGTGAAGAAATTTTTGTATTTTTATGTGTGTGCAAAAAGTTATGGATGAGATGGTGAAACTGGTTAGGAATGATACTGTTACGGGAAAGAAAGAAAAAATTGAAAAAAAGTGGAAGTTTTTGAAAAACTAATAAACCCTTGTTCTATTTTCGATAAATAGCCAACCCAAGAGCAAAATGACTCTAAATTTGAGAATAATTCTCAGGATTTTTCATTTATAAAATTCTCCTCTTCAAAAGGAAACAAAACATGACTTAAATAAAAAACTTAGCTAAAAGGAAGGTGGAGAATCACATGATTTGGTTTCTCACCTCCTAATGTACTCTTAATGAAACATTCATAAAAAAATTATCCATAATTGTCCACTATACATGTATTAATGTAAAAAATTAAGGATAGGAATTAAAAAACACAAAATAAGCATTAAACACACTAAATAGGAAACTTATGAGCAATGAATTGCTCTTATTGAAAACATGCCATAGGTTGAAATATTATATATTCTCTTAGCCAAGTCAAGTTATAGGACAATATGTGACTTGATTTTGGCTGAGAGCTTTCTCCCCTATGGGCTCCATTTGGGCTTTAAGATCATCAACTTAACCAAGGAATTAGAGTCCCCAAAAGGTTTCT
Source organism: Erythroxylum foetidum (assembly GCA_026546835.1). Classification (NCBI taxonomy): domain Eukaryota; kingdom Viridiplantae; phylum Streptophyta; class Magnoliopsida; order Malpighiales; family Erythroxylaceae; genus Erythroxylum; species Erythroxylum foetidum. The sequence continues at coordinate 4,551,556 of JANZLF010000002.1, forward strand.
ATAAAGCTTGGTATTGTAGGAGAATGTTGAGGCCAATTTCTTCTAATGCTTCATCCTCCTTGGTCGGTTCTTCTTCTTGGGCTCCAGAGCCCATGTTGGACATGTCTTCCAAGGCTTTGTTTGATGGTCCTCCATCATCCTCTCCCTCTTCAATGGCCGAACCTTGTTGATCATTTTGGTCTTCGATTGTGTCTTCAATATAAGCTTTTAAATCACTTACATTGAAAGTGTTAGAAATTTTGTAACCACTTGATAGCTCAATCTTGTATGCATTTGGGCCTATCTTCTATAGCACTTTGAATGGGCCTTCAACTCTCTCATTGAGTTTGGACTTTCTTTTGGATGGAAATCTTTCCTTCCTCAAGTAAACCCACAGTAAATCTCCAACATTGAACTCTACTTCCCTTTTGAGTTTGGCTTGCTTTTTGTACTTGTCATTATGCTTCAAGATATTTGCTTTGACCTTCTCATAGATTTAAGGGCTAATATTGTTCAAAATATTATCTTAACTAGATGTGAGATCTTTCGTACAAGGGCCCATATAGCTAAGGTCTCGCTGCGTAACAAACAGATTCGTTGCGTACCTTCTTTAGTAAGATCCCTAAGAAAATGAAATCTTATCTTTATATCTTAGAACGACCATGTAAAACTAGATTTTTGGATAGCTTTATAGTCGAAGCATTATCACACATCAACTTTGTACCTTCTGCCTGCAAATGACCAATTTCTTTTAGTATCCTCCTCATCCAAATGGCTTGATAGGCACATGCAGCAGCTGCAACAAACTTAGTTTCTATAGTTGACAAGGTGACTGTTGGTTGCTTTCGAGATGACCAAGCTACTGTTCCTCTACTCATCATAAACACGTAGCCTGAAGTACTTTTGTTATCCTCTATATCGTCAGCATAATCACTATCTATAAAACCAACCAATCACTAACTCCTCCCTTTTTGAAGAGCACACTATAGTTCACAGTTCCTTTTAAGTACCTTAAGACCCTTTTTGCTAATACAAAGTGTTGTTGTGTAGGACATGCCATGAATCGACTAATAAGACTTACAACAAAAATGAGATCAGGACGAGTGGCTATGAGATACATTAGGCTTCCCACTATCTGCTTGTACTGAGTTGCATCCACCTTTATACCATTTTCATCTTCACTAATCTTTTGTCCTATAACAATAGGATTACAAACTAAATTGTAATTCTCTATTCCAAATCGGCTCAAAACCTCAATTGCATACTTCCTTTGGAATATAAATACACCATCAAATCTTTGTATCACCTCAATTTCAAGAAAGAATCTCATTTGACCTAAGTCTGTCATATCAAACTCCTTTTTCATAGAACATTTAAATTCACCCAACAATTCTTCATCATCATTAGTGAATAAAAGATCATCAACATAAATGCTCACAATGAGAAATTTACCTCCCTTTCTCTTGACAAAAAGTGTCTGCTCACTGGAACTACTTTAGAATCCTTCCTCGATGAAGTAAGACTCTATTCGACTAAACCAAGCCCTAGATGCTTGTTTTAGTCTGTAAAGGGCCTTTTGCAACTTGTACACCATTTTTTCACTTTCTTTATTCTCATAACCTTTTGGTTGTTCAATAAAAACATCTTCCTTCAAATCCCCATGTAGGAAAGTCAATTTGACATCTAATTGATAGAGTTTCCAGCCTCTTTGAGTCGCAAAGGCTATGATCATTCTCACCATATCCATCCTGGCCATAAGTGCAAATACTTATGTATAATCAATTCCATGTTGCTAAGTGTAGCCTTTCACCAACAATCTTGCTTTGTATTTGTCAACTTCTCCAAACTCATTTAGCTTGGCTTTATAAATCCATTTTACTCCTATTTTCTTTGCATTAGCTGGTAGTTCCACTAAACATCAGGTTTGATTTTTTTAAATGGATTTGATTTCTTCATCCATGGCCAGTCTCCATTTTTGGCTTTTGACGGCTTCTTCAAAGTCTGCAGGATCAGATATCATCAAAAATGCCATGTTTGCTTCATGTTCTTCAGACAAACCTTTAGCGGAAGTATAATCTGTCGACTATACAGGTGGACGTTGATTTTTGCCCTCCTTTGCTGCCAAGTTTATTACGACAAATGGTGAATTAATTTTGGTCGATAAATTAATTTAGGCTTCCTCTGCGACTTCGCCTTCTTCAGTTATGTTCTCTTTTTCAATTTCATTCCTTTCAGTATTGTCCCCCCATTCTAATTCCATTAGTTGCTCTCCTTCAAAATTTATATTCCAATTCCCCTCATAATCTTCTTCGAAAACTACGTCGCAGCTTACTATAATTCTTTTGGAAATCGGATCAAACATTCTGTACCTTTTAGATTCTCCACTAACCCCAAATAATACACAGCTCACACTTTTATCTTTAAGCTTGTTTCTCCAAACATCTGGAATATGAACATGTCCCACACATCTAAAAACTAAAAAATAATCGACTGATGGCTACTCTTTGCTCCATGTCTCTTTTGGGATCATATCCTTTACGGCTAGGGTAGGTGATTGATTCAAGACATGAATCGTTCACCTAATTGCCTCTGGCTAGAATGTTTTGGGTACTTTCTTCTCTGTCAACATAACTCTCACCAAGTTCATCACAGTACAATTCTTGCATTCGGTCACTCCATTTTGTTGTGAAGTATAAGTTGTGATCAATTGTCTCTTCACTCCATGTTGTTTGCAGAAATCATTGAACTCTGTAGAGTTAAATTCTCGTCCTCTATCTGTTCTTAAACATTTAATGGGAATTCCAATTTACTTTTCCACAAGTATTTTGAAACATTTAAAGTGATAATTTTTTATTTTTCTAAAAGAAAATAGGTCCTTGCTTTCCTATAAAGATCATCTATGAATCACAATAAGTACCCCTTTTGACTGCTTGAAGCTGGTGTAATCGGATCACAAAGATCCGCATGGATAAGACTCAATTTTTCAGTTGCTCTCCACTGACTTCTTTTAGGAATTGGAGTTCGATGTTGCTTGCCTTTCATGCATGCCTCCCAAGTGACACTTGGGACTACAATTTGCGGCAAACCTATCACTATGTTTTTTTTGTATGTCTAAGTATGAAAAACTTTGTAGCTGAGATGGCCATAACGATAGTGCCAAAGTGTTAACTGATCTATATTGTTGACTTGGACACATCTTTCTTCATTCGTTGTGGTAGGTGGTTCAGCAAGCAAAATAAACATTCTGTTTGCGCTCATAATGGATTCTACCATCTTTCCTCTTTGTGGATGATAAATATTGCACACACCATCTTTAAATAGCACTGATACTTCCTTTTCTTGAAGCTGACCGACGTTTAAAAGATTATTTTTTGAGTTCAAGTACACAAAACACGTCACCAACGGTATAGCAAATTCCCTGCAAGAATAGTTTCACAGTCCCTTTCCAGTAACCTTCATTCTAGTAGTATTTCCAAGCTTGACAGTGTGAGAAAAAGTTGTGTCCAAACTTGAAAACATATCTTAGTTCCCATACATGTGGTTTGGACATCCAAAATCTAAGAACCACGTGTCACTCCTCTTTGCTTTATGTAATTCTACTTAGGCAATTAGCAGTAGCTCATCTTCTTCTTCTAACTCCGCATAATTTGCTTCCTTGTTTAACTTTGGATATTCATATTGAAAATGTCCCAAGTCATGACACCTATAACATTCAACAATTGCTTTGTTGAACGTTGTTCTTTCCTGTCCTTGTCCTTGTCCCCTTCCTCTATAAGGTGCTCTCCCTCTATTGTTTGTTCTAAATCAGCCTTCGACCTTCAGAACTTGATCCTCATCATCACTGCTTGTCTGTTGAAATTTTTGTTCATGCACCACCAAGGAACTCTGTAATTCATCAATAGACATGTTGTCAGTATCTTTAGATTCTTTAATGGACGCGACAACATATGTGAACTTCTTAGTTAGGGTATGTAGGATTTTTTTCAACAATCTTTGTGTCAAACATCTCTTCTCCATTGCTCCTCATCTTATTAGAGACCATCATCACTCTTGCAAAATACTCATTATCGGTTTCATCTTTCTTAATTGCGAGAACCTCAAACACTCTTCTTAATGAGTTAAGTATAGATTTCTTCACCTTTAAATATCCTCCAAACTTTCACTTCATTGAATCCCAAACAATCTTGGTTGTGCGAATATCCAAGATTTGTTCAAAGACAATTCGATCAATTGCTTAGAATAAATAATGCTTGACTTGATGATCCTTAGTTCTGGCATCATCAAGCTATGCCTGTTGTGCATCAGTAAGCCTTGTCTGTACCCGTGGTTCTTTAAAGTCGTTCTCTACCAAGCTCCAAAGACCTTTTTCTCTGAGAAGATTTTCCATTAGTTCACTCCAATAATCATAATGACTGTCAAAGTGAGGAATCTTCGTCAGAGTCTTGTCTTCACTAATCCTCTCAGTGTTTGATCACCCGAAGTCTGCTACTTCTTTTTCTACAATCCCAGTGGGGGCTTTGATACCAACTGTAAAGTTTTAGACAACAAAATAGCTAAAATAGCAACATAAACAATTGGGATTTTAAGCGGTCATCTTATTAAAGCTACTCTTGGCTTTATATGGCCTTACACTTTAACAAGAAAGAGGAAAACCAGACCACAAATAACGTAAAGTGGTTTAGATAACAGGAATAAAAACAATAGCTAAAAACTCTAACAACCCAAAAGAATTGGTCATTATTCAATAGTCCTTGACTTAAATAATTTCTTCTAACAATGCTTCTGGTAGATGGATAGTGGCCTTTACTGCACATCTTGAAATTTGTTTCAATATAGTAGTGAAACAACATGCTTTACGGATGGGTTTGGTTCCAGCTTTAAAAAAGAGTTTTTGGTAATTTGTGACATTGATGCAAAGGTTGTTTTGGAGTTAATCAATTCTACAAACATCACTTTCCACCTTTTAGAAGCTTTGATAGTAGATCTTGGTTAAAATTGGGAAGGCAGTTTTTATCATACATTGCGTGAAGGCAATTTTTGTGCAAGTGTATAATCTAAGATGGGTTATGACTTGGAGGTGAATTATGAAATTTTAAGAACGCCACCAACAACTTAGCCTTCGCACTGCATTTTAAACTAGGATAATTTTCTTTATTGTCAGATTATTTCTTTCCTCATTCACCCAAAAAAACAAAAGATAACACTTGTACGTAGCCAACGACTGCAGATCAATGATCAGAATACCGTTCCGTACCGGACGGTACCGGCCGAAACATTTCGTTCCGGCTGGAATCCATTACCGGAATGGGACAAAACTTACCGATCAAAAATTTCAACCGGTACCGGCCGTTTTCGGTCAGTACCGGCCGGAACCATAAAATCCGGTATGTTTCAGCCCATTTCGGAAAATACCAACTTTTTCAGGGACCAAATAGCAAAAAAAAAAAAAACTTAACCTCAAATCTACCCTAGCCCGCCCCGAGTCCCGACCCTT
>JANZLF010000002.1:4589409-4608051 GCA_026546835.1 Erythroxylum foetidum
TAATTATGCAATAATTATATTTAATTATATATAATATTAAAAATATTTAAAAAATTCAAAAAAATAAAAAATAAAAAAATAAAAAAAATAAAAAATAAAAAAATAAAAAAAATTATCGAACCGGTCTAACCGGACCGGTCCGACCGGTCAAAATCGGTCAATTGACCGATTTTGACCGGTTCACACCGGTTCAATTGAAGACCGGTTTTGAGACATGAACCAGACCGGACTACCGACCGATCACCGATTAGACCGGCTGATCCGGTCCGAGTTTCAAAACCCTGCTCTGTATCATTAGATTTCTGCGTTAGCAGTGGCAGAAAAAGTTGCGGCAGTGATTTCACTCTATAATTACCGTGATACATAGAGCAGTCTAGGCAGCCTAGCAATAGTGTGGAACAAAAAGTTACATGTGTATACGACACCAAGACAGATTTAACGATGTTGTGAATAGATGGTCAAACTTCAATGTAACTTTGGCAACAAACCTTAAACGGGTGGCTAAAAGAATGTACTCCAAAACATGACAGTAACTGAGAAGAAAAAAAAAAGATTTCAAGACCTCTTTTCCGCATACGGCCACAAAAATGGGAGAGATAGGGTTGAAAGCGAGTTTTTAACTATTTTTCTTCTTTTCGATACTATAATTATTTAAATGTCAGGTGTATGTTGACAAGTTTTTTTTTTATTACAATAGAAAAGAACATAATCTGATCACAAATGACGAGGGTATAAAGCTTCGCCTGTATTTTAGTGAAGAAGCTCTTGGACGGCCCCGGAGGTGTCCGAAGAATGTGCAAACCTGGGGCTAAGCAACTAGCACAGGCCACTAGCCTGTTAGCAGATTGGTTCCCCTCACGTCGGACGTGTCGCAGAACTACCTCTTAATTTCGATGTAATAGCCCTCGAATATTTGCAACTAGCAATAGATCCTCAGTCAGAACATTATGAGAAGAGGAAAGAAGTTAATTTAACATGGAATGAAGTTAATTTAACAGTAGAGTTATATAATGTAATGATTACTTAATTATTATCAGAGTTTTAAGACTATTATCCTTTATTTATATAATATAATTATTTAAATATTACATATATATACAGCTGAGTTGAAATACAGCCAACATATGTGGTAATCTAAGTAGAATAATATCGCTGTAACTATTTAGTAACTACAACGTGTTTTTAAAATAATTTTTAAAGTGACTAATTTACAAATTATTTATCAATAAAATATTTGTGGGTATATGCAAATAATAGCAAAACATAATTTGATTAATTAGTCATTTTTTAATAATATAGTTTTATTGTATAAATGGAAAATATTTGTATATATTCAAAATAAATATCTGTTGCACGTAAATAATAATAAATATTTGTCAAATATGTGCCGATTCAATATATTTATTTATTTTTAGTAATAATATATTTTATTGTATATATGCAAAATATTTTGCGAATGGATAATTAAAATACTTGAACTCCTATTCATAAATAAGTTTACGATTAATAGTTATTTTTAAAAGATTCTCCGTATTGCTAAATTGTTTCAATAGTTAATCCTTAAGAATATTCTTTCTAATTATTTTATCAAGCCAATTTAGTTTTATATAACTTAAACAATCAAAATGTTCACACAATGCTACATGTCTGAGTTTCACTATCGGACTTCCTAAAGTAGCGTGTGCTAATAAGCTATTTGAATTTCGCAAGTTATGTGAAATTTGACGGTGTATATGTAAACATAAAGTTGAGACGCGTAAGATAAAGAATTCAATTCCATTTCAGCAACCTCGACTTACATTATCACATGTTTTGACTTGCCGAATATGAAAGGTTAATATTTTAAAATGTTCTTAATCTAACTATAAAACAAAAAAGACATAATTTTTATCTATCAGAGATTTCTCCCCTTGTGAGAATATAGCCTTCATTTGAAGCTATATAAAGAGACATATGTTTAACGTTTTAAACAATCTTCTGTATAATCTTATGTATTAATTCTTAGCGTAAATTGTAAGATTTTTCTCTTTGTAATTTATGTTTTCTACAGCGAAAAGTTTTCTATTTTTACCTATAATTTTTTTACATATTTATTAAGAAATTTTTTACGTTAAATATTGTTTTTTAATTGGTATATTTACTCTTGATGTGGCGTCCATCTCCTACCCTAGACATCCATTTTTTCTTCTTCTATGTTGTAAAGGGAACCATCTTGTTATTTTATTCGTCATATATTTTACGCTTTAAATAAAGGTTGTACGTTAATTGCCTAATTAAAAAGCAAAAGGTATACATAACGATGGGGAGTATACAGTTTCCTGTCTTTCATTTGCCATGATTGTCTACAATACTAAGGGTCGTTTGGTTGAGCTTTTATCAATACAACTTTTATCAGTAGAGATTTTGTCAGTAGATCTTTTCTGAGAAGAACTTTTTTTAAAAGTCAGTTGATTGTTTGGCTATTAAGTAAAAGAACAGTTTTTTAAAAAGAGCTTCATACAGTAGACTATTTGAAAACATAAAAATAAAAACACTTTTATTAATTTTAACTATATTTTATTTTATAATAAAATTATTTATGCTAAATAATTTTTAAAGTATACTAAACAATATGTAAAGTACTATATTGTAGGAAATTTTAGATAACCATCTTGTAGGAAATAATTTAAAGAGATGCCTCATTTTCTTATAAGAAATAAAATTAATATAAAAAATAAATATTAAAATATGTAAAAAAAAGTTAAATAATATTTGTGCACCAATAGTATTTATAATATTATGCATAATGAAATCACAATATTATTACATAAAAAAATTATTAATAAAAAAATAAAGCAACGTTTGCGTTAGAGCGCAGACGTCTCACGCTGGGACATCTGCATTTAACGCAGACGAGAGACATCTGTGTTTAACGCAGACTTTCATCTGCGTCTGCGTGAACAACGCAGACATTCGTCTGCGTCAAACTCCCACCAACAGCTGAAGGAGGAACAAATCTTGGGTATCGCATACGTTGTGAGATAAGATGAGTCGACTATGAGTGAATGAAGAAGAAAAGCAATGAAACAAAAAGACGTGTAAAAATTTGTTATAAACGTATGCGACGCAAATTTATCTACCCGAAGAAGCTGAAATTTGGGACTTTTTTGAAAAGCTCCAAATTTTAGCTTCTGAAAAAGCTGTATTTTTGCTTTTAAAAAAGCTATTTCTACTTCAAAAGTACTTTTGAAGTTTTCAGCCAAACACTAATTTTTTACTTAAAATAGCTTTTGCAGTGAAAAAAATACTTTTGGAGGTTCCAAAAGCTTAAACAAACAGTTGCTAAAAGAATAACTCACTTTGACAAATATATAATTAAATAAATTAGTTATTTACTTTGTTATTTTAGTTATTGTATTCTAAAAATTATTATTTATTTGTATATTATTATTTAAGTGTTACAAAAATTATCCTTTTATTTTATTTATATTTATATAAACTAACATAATATTAAATTTTCTTAAAATTTTAATAAAATATAATAAAATTTATTTGAATATGTGGATTTATAAATTGAGTCACTTATGCATGGATATTAAATTTAATAATAAATATATACTTTTAAAGTTTACATATTTATATAGGGATAACAATGGGTTACCCCGCCAATTTTTTTAAAATTTTTTTAAAATTAAAATATATAATATTGTACTTTTTAAATTAGAACTGGGCCTAGGCTATCCAAACCAAAGCCTACCCGAGATTCAATTCTTCTAAATAAAATGGTGTCATTTTACTTAAAATAATTAGGCCTCAAATCAGTTTAAACTTAGACCTAACCCATAGGTCTACACATTAAAAGTAACTAAATTTAGATCCATTGGTTAGCCATTGCAATCCCTGTATTTATATTTTATCAACTTAATGAGGTCCTTTTTTTTCATGTCTCACTCGTAACCAATAAAACGTTAGAAACAACGAGTGACAGAGCTAGGAATTTAAGATAGAAGGGTCCAAATATATATAAAAAAAGGATATATATATATATTTTTTTTAAATTTTGATGGGAACAATCATGATTAAAGTGCTCGTGTTTTTGGAGTCGACCACTACAAGAAAAATAGAGTTTAGAGACGAAAATTACCGACAGAATTTGTACATATTTCATCGGTAACCTTAGTTAGCGGCGAAATTTACTGACGAAAAAAGTTGTCGGAGATACGACCGTAGGTAAATTTACCGACAATTATTTTGTTTGATAGGTAAATTTATGAAAGGAGAAAATTTTTCTATCAGAAAATTACAAATAGAATTGGCTATTTCGTCAGTAATTACCTACGGAATTTTTTTCCGTCAGTAAATCCAATATATTTTACCAATAAAAATGTTTCCGATGGTAAATTTGTTAAAAACTATTTTTAAAATTTATTTGCAAAGTGTTTAGTTTCTGTAAAAGCCACCATAGAGATAACTTCATTATTTCAAGTAAAAGAATTGAAATAATGAAATTCATACTAAAAAAGAACTGAAAATAAAGAACTGAAATCTTTTTTTCAAAGAATAGATATTTCATCAAACACCTTACATGTATCATAAATTTATCTCAATATTATAACTAAAATCACGTTTTATCCCTTCTATCACCAATATTTATACCTTAAAGTCGTTTTTCAATCACAAAATACACAAATAAACGAAAGTAGTAAATGTCCAAATTAACTTTCATCTAATATACGAAAAAACACATGACAGTAATTGCAAAAATACCTTCACCGAAAGACACAATGGCAATGGCTAGAGAAGACAACATCGACGAGCAAAAAAAGAGCCCACAATAGAGAAATGAGCTCTAAAAAAATCAAAGAGGAGATGCAGGAAGAAGGAAGAAGAAGACGTAGGTGGGAGAGAAATGTCGGGTGATTTTGAATTTAAAAATAATTTACCGACGGAATTACCAACGGAAATTTTCGTAGGTAAACTCAAAAAAAATTTATTCCACTAATAATTTTCGTCTTTTTACCAATGAATATCTTATACCGTCGCTAAATCCTTTACCGACGGTAATCTTATTCCATCGCTAAAGTTCATCACAAAATTTTCCGAGATGATTTTCCTCCATATTTAGTGAAGGATATCAGTATCGCCGCTAATTAATAAATTTTTCTGTCAATTTTACCAACGAAAATGAATCTTTCATCAGTAATTTGCAACGGTATATATATCAGTCGCTAACTTTTCGTAATTAATTCTTGTTTTCTTCCATATTTAACGACGGATATTAGTACCGTCGCTAAACGAAAATTTTCCCTTCAATTTTACCAACAGAAATAGATTTTCCATCGGTAATTTACAATTATATATTTTCCGTCGTTAATTTTCTATCGTTAATTCTTCATTTTCTTGTAGTGGGCATAGAGTACAAACATAGTCAAATTCGGGAGTCATTGGCCTTAAAGATCATTTCCTTAACAACATCTCCTTTTATCTTCAACATTGGCTTCCATCTTATTAACAATAGTAATTAAGAGTCTAAGAAAAATATTCATCAACATGTTCTCCATACTGCATATGAAGAACTTCTTACTTCTTTCGTAATGTTTGCAAGTAAGCACGCTTAACTAGTGTTTTGCCCTGATATTTCTGCTTAATAAATTCCCATATGTTCTTTGATGTGTTCTTGTTAATGACTGCCTCCGTAATGGTACGATCCAGTGCTCGAAATAGATAATTATTGGCTTTTAAATCCTTTTAAGTTATGATATTTATCGCCTTTCTTCTGTGTATCAGTGAGAGCTGCACTTTCAACAACTGTAGGAATTCTTTTTTTAGCCACGCCTCAGTACTCCTTTGATCGCAAGAAGTTTTTCATAAGCATAGTACAATGATCATAATGACATGAAAGAAGCTCTCTATCGCCATAACCTTGTCCATTACACTCTCAATGGCTTTGTAGCCTTACAAAGCAAAATAATATGCATGAAAGAAGTAGTTCGCTCCTTACATGAGGAGACGGGATTCAAAACTTCTAAGGATCCCATTAGAACCGAGTTTTATTAACTGAATTTTGACTAATTCCGAACAAAAGTTTGTGTTTTTTTACACTTGCATAAAAATTTATATTTGAACATTTGAATATTGATAAGTTGGTTTTAATTTTAAATTACATAATATACATTATATATTTTTTATATCTCATTTATTGTTTTAAGGATTTGACTTCAACACACGGTATATGATTGATTTGTTAAGTTTTGGCTCCTTTGTTTGTCCCATATTGGTTGAAGAAAACAATTGAAGCAAGGCTCTTGCCTATATAAGGAGATTTTTACTTCTTTGGTTAATGCACAAATACAAAGTTAAAGATTTGTATGACAAATTTGACTCTAGTTAAATTCCTCTTTTGAGGTGAGAGTTGGAGAGTTTGTTTTGGGTATTTCTTGTGAGTGTATTGGTGTATCAGGAGATTGGATGAGAGGAAAAATTATATGAACGTAAAGATTTTTCACATACTAGATTTTCTTCTCGGTGTTCGTGATTTTTTCTCTAGTTTGAGAGTTTTCACATAAAATCTCTTATGTTGTTATTATTTCTCTATTTTTTGATATTTTTATTTATAAAATATCATTTGGTGTGGGTTCGAGAGGTCTAAATTCTCAACAAATGGTATCAGATCCAACGTATGCTTTTCTTGAAAATTTTAAGTATACTCTATGGTCGCAGTTTTGACTGATCTTTCACATCAAAAAAGAATTTCTCGAGAAAGGTTCATTTGGTGCGGTGGAACTTTGGTGTGGTAGTATGAAAATGCATGTCGAGGAAAGTTATGGCTAAGGAAAGACTTGATATTTAAGTGTGTCATTTGTGACTCGTCTCTCTTTCCTAAGAATTTACCTGATGTATTATTCATTTCTACGGTAAAATTCATCAAAGAAGAAGAGCGCAGGAAAAATGTCAGGAAATAGGGTTTCGAATCTTTTTATATTTGAGTTGGAGAAATTCGACGGGAAAATCAATTTTGACTTGTGGCAAGTGCAAGTTAAGAATATTTTGATTCATTCGGGGTTACACAAGGCATTGAAAGGCAGACAAATATCTGATATCAACACTACTACTAGTAATACTGGCAAAACGATTAGTACAGACAGATTTAGTATGAGCGATAAAAATTGGGAAGATCTAGATTTGAGAGCAGCAAATGGGATACGACTGTGTTTGACTAAGAATGTCCTTGCGAATGTGCATGGAATATCTATAGCAAAGAAGCCCTGGGAAAAGCTCGAGGAGTTGTATCAAACAAAGGGCATATCAAATTGAGTGTACCTAAATGAGCAGTTTCATACACTTCAGATGAGGGAAGGTACTACAATTTCAGATTATTTAGGTGTTTTCAATGGAATCGTCTCTGAATTGGAGACAATTGAAGTTCGTATAGATGATGAAGATCAAGCTTTGAGACTCATCTGGTCTCTTCCACCTTCATATGAACACATGAAATCTATTTTGATTCATGGGAAGGAGAAAATAGTTTTTTTTCTTCTGAAGTTACCGAAAAACTCTTTTCAGAAGAGAGAAGACTGGGTGGTGGAAGAAATGTTTCTCTTGAAGACTCAGCTCTGGTGGTAGCTAGATATCAGAAAAAGAACTCCATGAAGAAAAATATAGTATGTTGGACGTGTGGACAATCTGGGCACGTGAAGAAAAATTGTCCGAAAGATGGAGTGAGTTCGGCAAGAGGCTCTGGGTCAGTGGAGAGATTAACAATGTTGCTAACATTGTCTACATGAATGATGATTTTGTTCTCTAAAAAAGGAGGCCATGTACATCCTCATGGCATGCCGCTAATCTCAAAGTTGCCATGATATAGGATGTGTTATTGTTAATGAGTCCACAAGTTTGCACACGGGCATTGGTTTGGCATTAATGCAAGGTGAGTAGTGGAATTCATGTCGATGGTTGATGAACTTCCAACAAAGTCAAGCATGAGAGTTGCACCGTAATTTTTCAGCAAGGTTATTTCGACATGTGCCGAACTAAAAGGCTTGAAATTGGTTTATTTTGAATGGATATGCTTTTATGAGGGAGCATGATGCTATGAAGTATGATAATTCTCTACATTGAGAGTTATGTTATTTTCAAGATATCTTCATTAAAGTGGAGTGTGGTTGTGGGATCAACCAAAGTCGCCAAGGTGGAAATTGTTGAGTTTTAGCTCCTTTGTTTATCCCATATTGGTTAATGAAAACAATTGAGATAAGACTCTTGCCTATATAAGAAGGTTGCTACCTCCTTGGTTAATGTACCAATACAAAGTCAAATATTTGTATGACAAATTTGACTTTAGTTAAATTCCTCTTTTGAGGTGAGAATTGAAAAGTTTATTTTGAGTATTTTTTTATGGGTGTATTGGTGTATCGGGAGAATAGGTGAGAGAAAAAATTATATAATTGTTAGAATTTTTCACATAGTCGATTTTTCTTCTCGGTACTCACGATTTTTTCTCTTGTTTGAGAGTTTTCACGTAAATTCTCTTGTATTGTTATTATTTCTCTATTTTCTGATATTTTTGTCTATAAAATATCCTTGGGTGTGAGTTCGGGGGGTCTAAATTCTCAACATGATCAATTCAATTATCTTAATTCTTTTGAGACATACTTTTACATTGATATTTAACAACCAAAATTATTGAAAAAAATGTATCATTTTACCAAATCATGTTTCATATAGGGCTAAGCAAATGTGTCATACCAATTTTCTTTTAAATGCGTAAAGCATTAAACTTGCAAAAAAGAAAGAAATTGAGAGAAGATTAATTTTACTATGACCATAATGTCTTCATTCTATCATGTGGATAATTGTAACGTTGAATTTAGTCTCACACTCATTCATTTAAGGAAATTAAAGTTTTTTTGTTAAATAACTTGATAATGTGTCACATTTTATTTGTGATTACATATTTATATTAGATTTTTACTAGAGTAATAATATTAAGAAGATGTAATACTTTTTTAAAGATTTAATTAGTTCGAAATCAACTTAAAAACAAACAAATAAAAACGATATTATTTTAATTAATTATGTTTAAACATTACCATCCTTAAAAAGATTTATTGAAAAGTAAAGGGGAAAATATATTTTAAATTAATAATTTTAATCAAATTTACAATATTAGCTAAAATTATATATTATATTAATAAAATGTAAAACGTTTCAATCTGATATTGCTTGCATAAAATACTACATAATTATATCCATTTTACATCATCACAACAAGTGGCATATATTAAAATAAAAAATTAAAAAATATTTTTAAAATTGTGTTAAATAATTAAGAAGCAATAAATCTAATGAAAAATCAATTAGTTTGTAGGTATTATCAAACGCATTGTAGCTTTCTCCTCCGCCACATGTCTTGTGATGTAGAATGAGACCTCATTACATGATATTCTATTCAATGTCAATAATATTAATGACGGAATAAATAGGAAACTATATTTGAAATTATAAAATATATTTATTCTAAAATAATTCAACATATTCACTAAAAGCTATACAATAATACTCAACTTTTTAAATTTGATAGTTCTATTTATAAATTATGATTTATTATTCATGAATGTTGATATGATATTTTCTAATTAATTTTTATCATTTATAGTTTAACATGATTAATTTAGTAGGATTCAATTTTAATACAGCCGTTTATAATGGTAAACATGGAGACGTGTTTTAGATCAATACGATTATGCTTAATCGTAAATTTAGTCACGTCGAGAACACTTGGTAATTAGTTTGGTAGGATTCAAATCTTCATACGCTGCTAATTTATAACGGTAAACATGGAGACGTGTTTTAGATCAATAAGACTCTGCTTAGTCATAAATTTAGTCACGTCGAGAATACTTGATAAGCTTCCAGAAGTCGGAGGACGTAAGCAAATGCTTCGTGTTGCTGCATTCTTGCCGACAGAGATGTGCTTAGCCCAATATTCATCAACGTTGTTATGATACTTCCTAGTTTTGATCAATAATAGTTTAGCATGATTAGTTTAGTAGGATTCAATTTTAATACAGTCGTTTATAATGGTAAACATGGAGACGTGTTTTAGATCAATACGAGTATGCTTAATCATAAATTTAGTCACGTCAAGAACACTTGGTAATTAGTTTGGTAGGATTCAAATCTTGATACACTACTAATTTATAACGGTAAACATGGAGACGTGTTTTAGATCAATACGACTATGCTTAGTCATAAATTTAGTCACGTCCAGAATACCGGGTAAGCTTCCAGAAGTCGGAGGACGTAACCAAATGCTTCGTGTTGCTGCATTCCTGCCGACAGAGATGCGCTTAGCCTTAGCCCTTTACATTGAAACAGGCTTCCAATCAGCGTCCGACACGATGCCTCATCATTTATAAGTTTATGTTCCTTTTGACGAAAAAAAGGTTATAAATTCTCCATTGTTGATAGTTCATGCTTCATATTACTGTGTTGGAACTGATGATTCTTATGGTCCTCATCATTTGAAATTGAATGACCTGAATGATTGAAATGTGTACTTATTTACGGAATAGAGGAAAAGTTACGTTTTTTGTGCGCGTATTAAAAATTGCAAGGTTACAAACGTGTCAAAATATCTTGATCTCCTTGACTATACCTAGTAGATATTTCCTAGTCATAGTTCAACCATTTTCTAGAACAAACCCTATCCATTATCTTATTGCAGAAGAACGTCGCTACAAGGCTTATCGTCTGTCTTATAGAATAAACTTTATAAATATCTTCAGATATAGTATTCAGAAAATGAATGTAAACAGGAAATAAACAAGAATAAAATAACATTAATTATTGCTTACTCTTATTTCATAACACTTATTAACACTCAAAAGCTTCAATTTCTGGATATTGCGAAGTCGTTTATTGCAACAAAGAGAACCCAAAGTTCAGGAAAGACAGCTTGTTCAATAGCATACCAATTTCTCCATGCACATAGCTAATTCCTCCGACGTAGATTGACTTGTTGTTAATAGATCTTAATTTATCTTATTTTATTATATCAGGGATGTAATATGGTTCTGAATGATGAATTAGATATGGACAACTCTGAAAAGATTTTTTTATTGAACAAAAATCTATTTGACAAGACCGTAACTTACTAAGGTGATGATCAATAGTTGATTCGAGAGGATGATCAGTCACACTGAGACTGAGACACTATCTAAACTCCTACGGGAAGCAGCAGTGGAGAATTTTTTGCATAGGTAAAAGCTTGACAAAGCAACGTTGCATGGAGATAAAAGACCTACAGGTCGTGAACTTCTTTTCTTAGAGAAGAAACAATGATGGTATATAAGGAATAAACATTAATCGAAAGATGGTCAAAAGGAAAAATCTATATTTGATGGGAATTCTTCCTATACCTATAAATTCGACTGGTATTATAAATGATACATTGGAAGAACCTTTTGGGTCTTCTAATATCAATAATAAAAGTAATTTTATTATATTTTATTCACTCATATTATTGATAAATACAATACTTTAATAAAAATATGTTAAATTTTAAAATAATATGTATCATTTAATAATAATAAATTTGATACGCTTTATTAAAAGTATTTAAGTTTGAATATTAATTTATTTTAAATAAAAATAGATAAAGTAAATAAAATATAATAAACTAAATTATATAATATCATATATAATTAAATAAGAAATTTCAAAATATAAAATTCTGAAATGAGAGGAGACGCCCAATCTATTCAAAAGTGTTCAGTTGGAGCTTCTGTTATATAAGAAATTTCAAGATATAAAATTCTGAAATGAGAGGATGCCCAATCTATTCAAAAGTGTTCAGTTGGAGCTTCTGTTAACTTGGGTAAAGGCGCGATTTTATATCGAACTTATGTGCGAGGTACCTAGTTGAGTTGTAGACAGAGATCCGATTTCCCATGTCTCTCAATCTCATTGGTTGATTGCCTCAACGTCCTAATTGATGCGACACGGTTAACTCTGGAACATGTTAATCCCAGCAGAGCTTTCACGTGACAAAAGAAAAGAAAAAACTAATAAAAAGTAAGAAATGTACCAGACTTCAAAGCACCCCCCTTCGCTAAATATCTAAGGTACACGTCACAACTCTTAGCCTAAATATCTTGTACTTAATCAAGAGCTTTGAACAAAGCAAGAATAAAAAGGACACATTTTTTAAAACATAATAATAAAAAAGACCCAACCAGACCAAGAAAAGGAAGCGTAATGTTTACTGGTCATATCTTAATATTCCCGAAAAAGCGTGGGAGTATAGAATTCAGAACTTGGGTATAACAAATTAGTAAACGAGAGGGGAAGGCGGTTGCTACGTGTTCTCTTTTTATTTATTTGAAACAGGCCGCTTTATAAGAGCAATCCACGTACGATCATGCGTGATTGATTTGGACTTCGAAACGTGTCCTTTAGTTGTTGGAAGGAACTAGGCGCGGAAATCGAAACGTGTCCCTGTTGGCCTGTTCATTCTTTCGATTGGTAAAGATAGGTTTGCCTAACCCCGTTAGCCACACGGCTTCACTGACGGCTCTAGTACTGCGGCGGTGTAGTCGAAGATCCCGGCTCAATAAAAGAACTAACCTCTTTTTTTTTGCAATTATATCTAAATTAAAATATTATTTTTATTAATGTGGCTGATAGATTTAATTATACAATATTTAGTAAATACCTAATATTAATTAAAATTAATAAATGCAATATTTTAAGTTTTTTAAAGTTAAATATTAAAAATTAAAATTTTGAATTAAATATCTTAAATAAATTCACTTGTGTGTTATATTAAATGATGTCAAAATATTTGTTGCCTTAATATAAATAAAGATATTCACATTTCACTTTAAATTTGAAATTTTGATGAAAACTCTGAACCTGACTCTAGAAGGAACCATAATGCTTGCAACCATGAAGCAGTAGCTGTCCCCGAAATGGAA
This sequence comes from Erythroxylum foetidum, assembly GCA_026546835.1. Classification (NCBI taxonomy): domain Eukaryota; kingdom Viridiplantae; phylum Streptophyta; class Magnoliopsida; order Malpighiales; family Erythroxylaceae; genus Erythroxylum; species Erythroxylum foetidum. Next base: position 4,602,366 of record JANZLF010000002.1, read on the forward strand.
AAAGCCATCTAGGAGATTTCGAAACCTGTGTGCCGCTCTGTCACGTATTAAAATATTTGAAAAAAAGGCCAAACTCCATAAATATCACAATTAACCTCCGATTAATTGACTTAATTTTTGATTACGTGAATTGATCAAGTGGGGGCATACCAAATACCAATACCATCGTTCCTCCCCCACACCCTCAACACTATATAAACACCCTAACTATTTCAGATATTTTGGTTTCCCCCATAATAAGACGCTGACTCCCTCCGTTCTTTTCTTGCTCCTTCGATTTCTCTACTTGTTCCCCCAGAAGGTACAGGTTTTTGTTATTTTTTCTTCTAGATTTCTCTACTTGTTCCCATCACGATTTGTTGACGGATCTGATTCTTCAGTTTTTACTTCGTTTTGCAGATTAAGAATTTTCGAGAACTTAAACAAGATGCTTTTGTTTGTTTTCTGGAGTTTACGGTTCAGGCTTCAATGCTGGTTTATTCCTTGTAAGTAATCGCTTGGATGCTTAATGTACTGTTACGTTTTCTTGTTTTGGTGTCCACTTTCCATATTCGTGTTAACATCAGTCTGGTTGTTGAGAAAGTGTGAAAAAATGAAGCAAAGTTGAACTAGAAACCCTATTTTAGGTCCATTGCAGCACTCAGATTTTTGCGATTTGGTTTCCGGAGTTTTCTTTGATGCAAAACGAGGCAGTATGATTTTGCTTGGTTGTATTCTAATAGTTGGTTACATATTTACTTGTTTTCTTTTCTACTTTACTTTTGTGGTTTTATTTTGGATTTGATTCTTATTTTTCAGATTATTTATGTGCAGAAGAGCTGATAATTGGAGGATAAAGAGATCGGAACTTGGAAGAGAACTGGAATTTATTCACACTGTGTCTAGAAATGAAGATATTAACGTCTCAACGCGATATGAGGTATCTTTTTCTCTATTTTTCTTATCCAGATGTTATTACGCGTTTAAGGCAGTTTATCTTTACCATATTGTACTGCTTGATATTGTCTGTTATTAGAGAGCAAGAGTTAGCACGGTGATTCTGCCATAGTTAAGTGTTTTAGCCAATGCAGTCTGCTGACATTTTTGACATCCGAATTGGCTTACACTCTCACCATGTTTTTAGAAGTTAAGTTTGTGTGGTTTGTCGGAAAATCCTTAATTTGCCAAAGTTCGGTTTCATAATGTCATCCGTGTTGATATGAACCAATTGAATCTTGAAAGTCGCATAAAATATTAAATATTATAGTTCTTGTATTACTAATTATGTTATTACTCTTCATTTTTGGTTTCTTTGCTAGGGATAATCTTGAACATGTATGATTGGAAATAATTTTCTGATGACAGACAAACATATTAGCTTCCAAATCTCTAAATTCTTTCTACCCCGTTTTCATATTTTTACACTTCACTTGCAACTTGAAAGTCTGCCCTTTTTGTTAGTCTTTTCGTGTTAATATTGATCTTTCCGGCTTCTGAGTGTTGCAAGTGACTTCAGTGATAGTAGGCTGATGGATTGCTGATGTTTATAGTATGTTACTGTTTAGTTGTTACTAGAATTTTATATCTTACCGGGTCTTGAAATCAATGCAATACTAATAGGCAAGCAAGAAATTAGGAGTTGTGGGGATATATCAAGATTGTGCATTTGAGCTTCCCTATGATCAAGGAGCATAACGGGGTGTCACCTAGTTGAGATTAATAGTATATGTACGCAAAGGAAAATTACAAATGGAAAGGCATTCAAGGCAGCAAATAACACTATGTATGTAGTTGAGCTTTTGGGTTGTGCCACTGCCTTTGGTTAGTGAATTTTAGAGGAATATATGAAGTTCATAGGTTATGTATGCATCAATTAGTTACCTTGTTGATTTTTGATTGATGGTTCTAAGCTCATAAATGCACCCTACTACACACCTTGTTTCCCACTTACCAATCTGATTCTAGGCCATGTTTTTATAGTATGATTGATGAGTTGGAATGGTACTCTTATGGTTTGGATCAAGGTTCTTAGAACTAAAACTAGTTTTCTGCTTTGGCTAGCAATGTTGAACAGACTCAGCACAATGGATAGGTTGCAATTCCTGCCCTCCTCAAAGATATGCATTCTATGTAATCTGAAAGAAGAGACTAGAGACCATCTTTTCTTTGAGTGTCATTACTATTAAAAAATTTGGGCAAAAATCTCAAAACTAAGTACTGTTGATCCAATTTCGAACAAACTTTTATGACATACTACTGGAATTACCCCATCTACATGTGTCAAAATTTGATAGAACAATTATTCTAATCTCGGTTACCATATGCACTCAAGAAATTTGGAAAGAGAGAAACTTCACAAGGTTTGAACAGAAGTCTACTTCCCTACTCTCTATTATAGAGCTTATCGTAGCTAGCATAAGAGAACAACTGAGTACATATCAGTTGAACTCTCGCTGTAGCAGAGGAATAGCTCTCACATGGAGAATCTAGTCCCCACTCCTTATTACTTAGTAAATGCATAACTAGAGTTCTTTCTAAATACTGTTCCAGCAATCGAGAACTCATTCATTCAAGAAAACAAATGACAAATCACTCCTCTACTTACGAAAACAAGAGGAGATCATGACTCACTTGTATTCAAGAAAACAAATGACAAATCACGCCTCTACTTACGAAACAAGAGGAGATCATGACTCACTTGTTGAAAGCAGAGTAGTACTCCCTTCTTAGATTACGTCATAGTTATCCCTCCGTCAGATTGCGAAGTCACAATGAGATCAAAATAGCAGAAAAGAGAAAAACAAATTGAGATACCTACCTGAGAGAGATTTCCTTAGAGCGCATCGTTCACTCATTTGGTCAGCCAAGTCTGGAGATTTCGGGAAAAAGGTTAGTTATGCCTAAAACACTAAGAATTGAAGTGCTTCTAATGATGAGACTTATTTGAGATATGCTCCATTGAGTGAGGACAAAGAAGGAGAAGAAGAGAGGGGCTGCCATGTCAATACCTTTGCCAACTACGATGCTTCTCACCCATCCGAATCGAGAAGTTTCTGAAAGTTTTGAGAAAGTAGAAATTGGTTATACCCTAATTGGACAACGATATACTCGAGTTTCGTTTATGTTGTCGTTTTGTTTTACGACTTTTAGTTGGCTTGATTTTATGCAGTAGTTATTAGTATTAATATAGTGGTTTAGTGTCTTAAGGGGTCCTTTGACATAATCCTTCTTTGTTAACCCCTTTATTCTTTAATATATTTTTAATTTTTCTCCAAAAAAAAAGAAGTTATCAGCGGAAGATATATTAAAGGGTATAAATTTCTTAAGTTTGAGCTCTATCTCACATACTATTTTATAGAGGGAAAAGGTTTGGAGCTACTTTAACAAGTTGAAGGTTGAAATTTAGTGATATGAACCAACAGGAAAATATAATAAAACTATATTTTGGACTAAGAATCAAATCTGTTCAAATTAATTCCATTTTGAAAAATCTATTTGAAAATTAGTTTGAGCTCCTCCATTTCATACTTCATTGTATTGCCTATTTCAGAGTTTAAGTATTTGTTCTTAAATTATCTAATAGCTCAAGGTTTCTACAATTGGGTGGTATCATTTTAGATCCACAGTGTGGACTTTGTTTTTGGGACTTCTTGAGGTAGGAAAGGGATGTGCTTTGGCAATTGCTTGTTGCTAAAGTTGTTGTTGTTGTTGATATGTTAAGACGTTAAGGAGATTCATTCAAAGATTTGGCAAATTACAGAAAAGATTTTTAGTGAAGTTGCTTGAAATACCAACTACTGAAAGTAGTTAGATTGTTGAAGAGGCTATTTGCATGTTGACAAGCATTTTTCTTCTCATTTATTGTTACTGATCACACTCTTTATTAGTGGCTAACTTAATCTCTTGACAAGTTTATAAATGGTTATGTTTTTGGAAATGTTTGTCTGTTGGCACTATAGAAGTGATCCATAAATTCTGTTAGTTTTAGAAAGCAAGATACTAGTTTTTCCAAAACAAAGAGAGAGCACTGTAACATATAGGTTCCATTTTTAATACTTAGACAATAAAAAATGTGTCGTACTACATTACTTCTTATCAGTTATCTTTAATACTTTTAACTATAAACTATATGAGCTAGATATTTAGATACATTAGTTGTTTTGCTCCATTCTGTAGTTGCACGTAGGAACATGTTTTGACTGTCTAGATATTTGAAATCCATATTTTATGCTAGAGATTTAGCACTTGATTTTCAAGTATGTTTCATTTGTTATTCTATTGATGCCTTGATAAAGTGAAAAAAAAAATAGAAGAAAAAAGTTCTTGTTAGGATGAACATTTTGAAAATTGGTTATGTTTTTTTAAAAAAAAATTAAATTTATAATTAATAGATGGAAAGTTGTACATGAAAACATTCAACTACGCCTAAAAACAGGAGAAACTAATACATCATAGGAAACAACTCCATATCGACATCCTAGAGACAAGCAAAACAATAGAAAGAAGAAACAACAGCTTTCAAACAACACATTTAATATTCTTAGGCTACCCTTGAGTCCCAAAGAACATAGGTAGTTCTTTTGAAAAAAAGAGCAACTCTCTAATAGAGTTCAATACTCTATATTTGATCGCATTTTCCCTGTGAAGATTTGCAAATTTCTCTCCTTCCAAATCTCCGTAAGGGTAGAAACCAATGAGATGATGAATACTGCCCTATCCCCTTTTGGGACATTGTTCAAAGCCCTTAGGTTTTCCACTATGATAGTAAGTAGAAACCCATCCAATCTCCAATAACAATTCTCTTTAATTTTCCCCCAAATGCTCATAGCAAAAGGGCAATGGGAAAAAACGATGATCTTTAGTTTCATGATTATTCTTGCATAGGAGACAAATGTCCAAATTTAGAATGTGTAATCTATCTATGGTGGCCATTTTGTTCAAAATTGCCAACCATAATTAGGAAGACTTGGGTCTTAGGGACTTGTGCCATCCAATAGAGTACCAATCAACAGAGGATTGTCCCTGAGCTAACCACCCCCTACATACCTTATTTGAAAAGGAATTAGGGGGTTGGTTTAATTAGGAGAATTTATCTAAGTCCCGCAATTAGGAGTATACGAAGGAATGAGATGAATCACCTGTCTTGGAACATCAATCCACCTATTATCAAATATAATAGCACACACCCTAGCATTAAGTGGAATATGACTCCACCATTGGACTGCATTAGGAACTTGACTCAGTGGACGATGACCCGTCCAATTATCAAACCAAAATTGAGCTTTCTACCCATTCCCAACTCTACATTTAACCTTCGGCGCCATAATATCCTCGAGACTCATTAACTTGTTAATGAAAAAGGATTGAGACTCCTCTTTAGGGGCCATAGACCAGAATGACTTCCCTCTTAGTATATAAGAGTGAAACCACTTGGTCCATAACGAATCATCATTGCACAGAATGTGCCAGATTTTCTCAGCATTAATATGTTGTTTGTGGTGGCCATGGAGACAATTCCTAACCCTTCCGCCTTCTTAGCCTTGCAAACCTCGTCCCATCTAACCTTAATTATCCTTTCTCCTGAATTTAGCTTCCCCCACAAGAACCTCCTAAACAAAGTTTCTATTGTCTTTGTTAAAATAATTAAATATTATTTCAGAATATTCTCCCTATCAAGACAGTTATTAAAGATAGTTATTATTTTAGT
>JANZLF010000002.1:4617916-4633685 GCA_026546835.1 Erythroxylum foetidum
TAATCATCTTTACCCCTTTGGCCTCTTCTTGGTTGGTCTTGGTTTAGAATTTCTTCATCCGAACTATCTTCCATAAGTGGTAACTGATTCTGCTCGTGAGCTCTCCTATTTTCTGCATTCCTTGGAAGATCAGGTCTGCCAATAGGTTGGAGTTGAGGTAAACCTCTTCCTTGAGCTCCCGCAAGTGGTAGTCCTCCATTATTGGCTTGATTAAGGCCCATAATGGTTAGAAGTTGATCCATACGAGTCGCTAATCCATTAATAGCCTCCAAAACTTCGTCAAATCTCTGGTTATTTCCTTGATCAGCCATGTGTACTGGTTGGTCAAGGCTGAAACGTTTGGTTCGACCTTCTAGGTTTTAGATGAATTTTCTGGGTTTTGGGTGAAATTTCTGAGTTGGTAGGGCTAGAAGATGGGCTGGAGGGTGTGAGATAGAAACAAAAGTAAGGAAAGACAGGGCTAGAAGATGGGCTGAAGGGTGTAAAACATACACAAAACTGAGGAAAGGCAAGGAAGAAATTTAGGAAAATTTTCTGTGTAGGTTAGGCTAGAACATGGGCTGGAGGGTGTGGAATAGAAACAAAACTAAAGAAAAGTAGGGCTAGAAGATAGCTTAAGGGTAAACAAACAGCAAAGGCACCAGGAAAGAAATCCAGGAAAAACTGGAATTTTAAGCTCTGATATTAACTGACACAGCGGAAGTAATTAGGTAGAGATTTTAGGTTAATCTCAGAACCAAATCCAAGCTTAAAACTTAGGATTTAATAAGTAAGAAAAGACACTCTCTCAGAAGAATTTCTGCAGAAGCTTTATTAGAAATAATGTTGTTTTAGCTGCCTAAAACATAAGTTAAGCCTCCCTTTTATAGCCCTAACTATGGTATATAAGAGTCCTAATTTTAGTGTGAAAAGGATTGATTGGAATCCTTTTCTAAAGCTAACTTATTTCTTTTCTTGCTGGACAAGGAAACCATCCTAACTAGGAAACTTAAAATAAAACAACTCCTAATGGATATAGGAATCATAACAAATCCTTATCCTAATGGGTATAGGACAACAGAACATATCCTTATGGATTTAATCCTTTATTAATAAATATAGATGTATCTCTCCTAATTAAATGTATGTTAGGATTTTAAATTGTAAAGTTAAAAGTGCTTGCCTTAAAGGGGAGAGAGAGAGAGAGAGAGAGGAAGGGAACATATTGAGAGTGAACATTCTTTGATATACTTTTGGAAAAGAGAGAGAGAGAGAGAGAGGAAGAAAACATATTTAGAATTAACATTGTTTGATATACTTTTGGAAAAGTAATAAAAGGATTGTTTTTAAATTAGTTCTTGTGCTTATTATTGCAATTTATTATTTATTATTTACGTAGTTTTTTTGCACGAGTGGGAGTTAAATACTGCTAGCTAATAGTGGAGCTTCCTCTTTTCTTCGAAAGCTGTCGATTGTAGGTTTTCCCAAGCTAAAAGGTGTCGTCCGAGTACTTTTAGAAGATTGCATGTTATAAGGTGTGGCACTTTCAAAGGTTTCAAACCTCACATCAATTATTTTGGAAAACGAATTTTGTTTAATTAAGTTCAGTATTTTTCTATTTGTTCAAGTTTGTCCAATTCTCTTAACATTACATAAGGAAGGTTAAGTTTTACTTAAACAGACCCGAATAAGATTGTTGAAAGCAACATCTATAAGTTTGATGTCTAGGAAAATTTTTGTAACATTACAATGTGAGTCCCTTAGTGGCTTCCTCTTAGAATTGTTTCCCAAGTTAAGAATTCTTAAGGTTGAAAATTACAATTTTTACTGGTTCATATGCTAAAGCTTTTGTCTCTCACCCTAGAATCAAGTTGGTTATGAGTAATGGGTTATCAGTATAGGTTATGAGTTACTGTTTCACTTTACGTGAATGTTTAGTTGGTCATTAATTTTTCATGTAGAAGTTTACATATTATAGATAAAATTGATTTTGTTAGTCAAATTAGTAAAATAGTAACAAAATTAATATTTTGAAATGAGAGGTTAAAGTTATAAAAATTTGAAAATTTGGATATGAAAAAAAATTAAAAAGTTCGGTACTTGAGAATTCATTATTCCTAATTTTAATATTATAAAGCTCTTTTGAGCAATGTTTAACAACAAAGATACTGTTTAAAATAAGTGTAATTATGATAATATTCACTTTATTAGCAAAACTCAAAACAAGCTATCAAGTCATAGGTCAAATTATATTTTATAAGTATGAATTTTGTTCTCAACATTTCCAGTATGTACAAATGTCTAACAAATATAAACAATGTTTATAAAATATATTCTCTTTTCTTATGTTATTGTTGGAATGTTTGTAAGAAATGTAAGATGATATGATATGTATGAAATATCAATTTAGTAAGTGCATGACAACTCTTTTTTTCATCTTAATTTTCAAGTTTGAAATTTTATTATTTATTTTTATAATATTGTTTACTTTTTATACAATTTTTTGTCATGTTTTGTTTTTTATTATTTGATTTTGTGAAGTTCTAATATATAATTTTATAATGATAAAATGTTAATATTAATATTTTTATTTTTAGTAATATTCTTAAGGTAATATGGGAGAAAAGGTAAAGTGAAATAATTCGTTAATTGAATTAATTAAGCAACCAAAACATAAAGAAAATGAGTAAAGTGGATTGTATATGCAATTTGAGAGAGTTTGAAGGAAATTTGAGTAAAAAATCAAGAACATGGAGGAATCAAACATGTTAATTTAAGAAAATTATAGTAATATTCTTATAATTTTATTTTGGTAATTTTAATGATTTGGGGGGTTTAATTATTATATAAGCATTTTGCACTTAGGGTATGTTGTAAATATTATTATAATTAAAAAGAGATTTGGAAAGGTTTGAAAAACTATATCTTGATTTTTAGATAAATTTCGAAAATTTTAAAAATAGTTTTAGATAAAGTCTCAATCAAAGAAGTTCATTTTGATTTTTTAAAGAGTTTACAACTTTTTAAGAACTTGTTTCAAAAAGATTAATCAATATGAAGATTTAGGTAATCAGTATCATGATTTTAAAGAGGTTGATTGACCAAACAATATAGCCGACTAATGTCTTTTGTTGCAAGTTTGGGATCATATTATTTAACCAATGTGATAATATAATTGATTAATGCTATTGTTATTAATTGTTATAATGATTACCAACTATTTTGAGTATAATATGCCATGTAAGAGTTGTTAGAAGTATGTTAAGCATACCAGAGTAGTTAAGAGCTTTGAAAAGTTAGATAATATTTGAGTTGTGTGCAATATATATGAACTTTAATTTATTGGTGTGAGTAAGAAAAGTAGAAATAGGATGAGAGTTCTTAGTTGAGCCGTTATAAATCAAATTTGTATCTCTTTCTTTACCCTCTTTTGTTATTATTATTTTATTTAATGATTATCTTATATTATTATTTTGCATGAAATTTCAAAGTTCCTTTATTACACTAAATAATTCAAAAATTAAATTTTAAATAAGACAAAAGGTGAATTCATACATTCTCCTTCTCGTGTTTCATCTACTAATCAATATTTATCTAAAATAATGTATTGTTGAAAATTTTAAGAGATTTGTGAAATAACTAACATGTGGGATAAACGATAATTATCAAGATATAAGGGTTTAATTTACAAAGCAAAGATCAAACTTTAGGAGATAGCCATTAAATTCGCTCTATGTTTGCTTTGTAGATGTTTAGGAAGTTACAATGTTTTAGTTTACGGTAACAGAATCATTTGCTATGGTTTGAATGATTTCTAATGGCCCCTGACTTGACTTATAAATCACATTTGGTTTTGGACACTGCCAGTGAACTTTGAAGCCTTACTAACCCATTCACAATCCTCTCTCGGTTATGAGATTGTCCTTTGTCTGTATCATAACTACTGAATTATTTAATGCCCAATGGCTAGTTTTTATTCATGAGAAGGCAATATTATGAACTATCTCCTCAACGAATTCGCAACCTAATGACTGCCAATTTTGGTAAGAAAATCAATCTTTCTGACACCTTAAGATGAGAGCTATGTTTGAAAAACATGGAAACATAGTTTAAAATAACTATGTGTTAGAATTAAGGTGTGAGTTTTTTATGTTTTTAGTTAAGTTCGGATAATTCTGTTCTTCATCAGATGCTCAAAATCTGGAAGTTTAAGAAAGTTACTGCATTTAGGGAAACTTAATTAGGGTGCCAATACAAATTAATATTCTAAAAATTGATACCTATATTCCTTGTGGTATTAGCATTTTTTAAAAGTCATTTTGATATGAATTTTGATGCTTGCGTTTATAACTTGTTGATTCACTGTTATTTTCTCGAATATTCTAATACTAATTAAATCAGACTTGCAGTTAATTTTATCAAAGTTAATACTACTTAAGTTTTATATTGAATTATAAAATGTTCATAATTTTTATAAAGAAATTCTATGCTAAAAAAGTAAGTTTTTTTAATTAAGTATTTAAATATATAGACCTCTTGGATTATTTGTATTTGTTCTTTGTTCAAGTTAAGAGTTTGGTGAAATAACTTGTATTTCGCCAAAAACTACTGCCAACATCTTGGCACTGGGTGTGTCAATGTCGCCAAACTAAGAAAGGACTTAACCATTGCAAAGGGGATACGATTAAGGTTGGGTTCCAAATGTCTAGTTTCCCACCAAATTATTCCATAAAACAAATAATTCAAAACAAAAGGTAAAATATAAAATTATCAATGAATTTAGTTCACACGTGTAGACAAATCATCAATAAACAGGACAAAAAATATAAGCATAGGCATCGACATTTCAAATTTCGGCACCATGTGAAAAGTTTGGAACCATATAAGACAACACACTATATTATCCTAGCTAATGTATCACTTGGTGCCCATCAGCAATAACCATGCATTCTAAATTCTTCTCATGGAGATTGCGTGCTGCATTCAAGGAAATCGTGATATAAGATGTATAACTCGCAAATGAATTCTATCATCGTACGGCAGGTTCAAAAGAAAAGAAAGAATATAAAGAACTAAGTCCCTATTTATGGGAAGAGGAGTTTATGGATAGAATTGAATCGACATAGGCTAAGTAAACAAGTTGAATACTACAACTTTAGTTCGTTGAATGACTCTATAGTGTGGCATCAAACTAATTATAGATAACGTAGGTGATTATAATAAATGCATACAGCCATGCGTGAAGAAGGCCATGTAGATTCCTAGTTGATGGGGCCACCTGCATGAGCTGGTAGCCTTGTGCTTTCTCCAACACCTCGTCGAGTGTTTTTTATAATACTTGATATGAGGAAGACTTGATGCCATTAAAAAAAGAGAAAAGGATAGTTCCTGCGCCATTACAATAAGGCAAACCCTCTAATGGGGCTCAAGGATTGGCGTCCTAATAATAACTAATGGATAAGCTTCTTTTTTACTTTTAGGTAATCTACATTTGAAAGATGACCCTATCCTTCTTCTACTAGGGTTTCATGGTCGGAAGGGATGCAAATGGGCGTGTTTTGAGGACAGATAAAGTCTTGGACGCTGCCCTGAAGGGGCATGATTGGGAGATAACCAATGACCACCTCTAGGCTGCAGTTGATGTTATTTGTAACAATAGAGGCAGTAAGGCAATATGCACCACCACTGTCGAGTGGGCTTAGCTAAGACATACATTGTACATCTAATTTTTGTCATTGTTCATTTTCATATATCCAGCAACAATATATACGTTCATACATACATACATATATATATATATACAAACACATGTGTATGTACATTAGAATTTTTTACGTTTCACATTTAAATAACTTTGCAATTTAGCATTATCATAAATTTGTATTACGAAGTGAGAAATTAAGCTTTTAGATGTTATTGTCTCTATGTTTACCAACTGGGCATATACTTACTGAATCTTGATTAAGAAATGAATGGACTTAAGGTGGAGAACTATACCCTACTTTTCTTTTGTCTGATAAAACGCTGCTAATGATGATTATTTTAGACAAAATCTGCATGACTTATTAAATTTGTTAATCTTGTCATCTACCATTTGTAGTTCGTATTTGAAGAAGAACAATCGTCTGTCGGCATCACTCCAGGTACTTATTCTTTGGGTAAAGCATCATACAACCCTAAGCTTATCAAACGACAGAAAATACTTCGTGCGATCCTGGAAAGCAGTTCCAGAATCAAATGTTAGCCCTTTCATTAATTGCTTCTGCAAACTGAGTCACCCTATCCTGAATCTAGGTAGTTAATTTCTTATAGGGGAATTTTCAATCCAAATAATTTCGACCAACTGTCGACATAATCCATTGACAAACACCAAATCGTGTAAATTCTGCGTCCCCAACATGTCATCCAGTCTGGTTAACTCTAGTTATCTGGTAACTATTGCTCTTTCGAACATTCAAAGATACTCGCTTGTGCACTGTAACTTTAGTTTCAAAAGAATTGATAACACTATTCTTTTATTTTCTCATCCTTCCACTATTTCCCTCTCCATATAAATCGAGGATTTATTAAAAACCTTGTTGCATGTATTAGACCTTTCAAGCTACTATTTTAATATACACACAAGCAATTATCCAATTGTAGTTAGGATGATGTGCGAGATCCTAGCTGAGTTTTTCCTTCCTCACAAAATTACGTTTCACATTGGTGACAATGCACATAATACATACTTCTTTCAAGGTCCGGCAAAGCAGAAGTCAGTCGTCTAGAAAATTTAGTTTATGGTACATATTTGCAAATTCTTTGAACAATTTGATTTCGCAAACAAATATATATCTGAGGCCAAAAGGTAGAGTCCTACAGATTAAATAAAAAAGCTAGAATTGCTATAGCTTTATAAGCTATTCGATCTGTAGCGTTAGAAAAAAGAAAGCCGCTGGTCAAAATGTTCTTAATTAGTTGCTGTATTCCAGTATGGTTACAGTATCTTCGACAGATTCTTTGACGCATTTGATTCCCAAAAAAAATTAACTAATGCCAAAAAGGTAGAGTCCGAAATTGCTTAGTTTTATACAGTTAGTTGTTCTATAGGGTTATATATAACTCCTTTCCAGGGTCAAAAAGTATGGTTAGAATATCTTTGACTAATTAACGATCTTTTTGGCCTGACTCAACAGTATGGGAATATATGCAACATCTCTAAAGATTGAGTTAGAAACCAACTATTGCTAAAGACCGATCCATTCTCTCCCTTTATCACTGGAATTTTGATGTGTGACTAATATCATTCAATAACACTCTATAAATGGAACTCAAGGGTATGGAATCTACATTCTTTTGCGTATAGTTTTTATCTCCCCACTACAGTTATCATAAGGAATAGCCTAGTTCAAAATCTAACCAAAGGGAAGACAACAAAGCACAGATAATTCAAGGAATTGCCCTTACCGTTGGACAACTTAATGTGAAAGAGCTTGAATATTTTCCCTTTAACGCTTAAACGATAGAAATACGAAATAAGAATATTTAGATAATTCGTTCAGTGTACTTGTGGACGGGATGCTCTAAAGTTGGATGATCCCTTCTGGGATGGTACTTATGCTTTGCAAGGGATCTTGGTTGTACATTCAATTTACTTAATAAAACAGAAAAGGCGCTGAATCCTTGAGAAATCTACATATGTTCAGCACTGCCAATTCTCAACATTCCAAATCAGATTATAGAGAACCAAAGGGTGAACGGTATAAATTATCCGAACGTAAAGAAAACTTGTGACCTCTGTGAAGTGGAAATGTAATTTTCAATCTTCAGCACCTATGCTCCAATTGTATAATCCACATAGGACCTCGTATCACATTTTAATAACCAATTGGTCCTGGAAATTCAAATTTTGGTTTAAGAAAGGAGTTCCACAAGAGATATAACGTTTGTAAAATATACCTAATAAACGTTATAAACTATGATATTGCTGGGAAACAAATTCGGAAACTAGATCAGCTTCAAGGAACTATCAACTTGACAATGCGAATTCTAGAAAACCCTTGGACTAAGGTAATTCTGGCATCCTAATAATTGTAGTTCTCCGCGACCTTAAACCCTCCTAATAACTATAACTACTACATGGTTATAATTGCTCTAGATCATCTACCCGAGTAATATATAAGTCCTTATCTCATTCTAATACACTTACATGTATATAGATACATAGAAGTGTGCTATGGATATAATTACACATGCACACCATCTTGTGTGACCGATGAGGTTACAGTTCACTCAAAAATATTCTATATATAAATAGGCCTCATCTAATTGAATGCTTTCCTAAATTCATGAGGAAAAAATAAGAAAACAAGATTAAAAAAAAAAAGTCAAGCACCTACACAAGCAACACATAATCGACTCGCTCACACCATAAACAGCACTACTTCACAGTCACTGGTGACTTCATGATCGAAACAGACTAAATTTTCAGCAACAGATAATCTCCACACTTTAAGTCTACGACAAAATCAAGTGGAGTATGATCTTGAACGACACATGACAAGAGAATCAGATAATTCACATAACCTAGATTGTATGCTCTCAATAATAACCAAAATCCAAAAGTATCGACGGAAACGGTATAAACAAACAAAAAAGCAGAAAGGCGGAAAAGTACAAAGAACGAAGAAGAGAGGTGACCTGGTGCTAGAGAAATCGTAGAGCTTGCCGGTGCTAGAGAAGATGACGACTCCTACTTCGGCGTCGCAAAGGATCGCAAGTTCTTTCGCCTTCTTCAACAATCCATTTCTCCTCTTCGAGAACGTCACTTGCCTGCTCGTCGAATTATCTATCCTCCTTATCACAATCTTTCCTCTCCCCATTTTTCACCCAAAATTCCTTCTAGATCCTTCTGGAGTAATAATATTATGCAAAACAAGAAGTAATATTCTATCAATCAGCATCCTCATAATTTCTTAACAGTTTTTCAAATCTCCAAACACAGTCTCAAACCAGAAAAAAAGAAAGAGAGAGAAGAGAGAGAGAGAGAGAGAGAGAGAGAGAGAGAGAGAGATCGGAGAACTTTATAGTTTGTAAATGGAAAAAGGAAAAAGAAAAAGAAGGAAAAAAGGAAGCTTACTCGGTGATGGTGCTAATGGAGACAAATGGACGAGGACTCAGGCGAAGAAGCTGTACAAGGAAAGCCCTTGTGAGATACTACTGAGGAAGCTAAAACCGTTTTCCACCTCCACTTTCCAAGCTATAGAAACCCGCTGCTGGTTTTCGCACCTTTTCATGTCACGTGGACCAATCGGAGAATTTCCTGTGTTTCTTTATCGTTCCTTCGTCACTTTGTTTTATTAAACTAGCGACCGTACGGTAGTCCTGTAGCTCGATGACGCGTGGAGACCGCGAAATCCTAATCCCTTTTAATGGAAATTTCTGGTTTATTTTTTTCCTGAAAATAGAAAGGACCAAAAAGGAAATAAAATTTTCTAAGAGACGCAGCTTAGCCTCTATATTTGTGGAATGGCGGTTGTATCCCCAAATAACCCGAATTGGTATTAATTAAGGTTTGGGGGGTGGAGACAAAGTGACGGAAAATATCCGTCTCCGTAATAATATAATAAAAAAAATTTATAAATATTACGTATATTTAATAATTTATTTAATATTATAAACGTGCATCATAATAACAAGAATTTCAAAGCGCCCGTTTGATAAGCATAATGTAGTTGAACTAACCTCGGGGACTTTCTTATTACCTGGTTTATTGCATTTCATATTTTAAAAAAGAAGAAGAAAAAACAACGTTAATTGTTACTACCAAGTACGAAGAGATTATATAATATAAATAGCCTAAAAGTAAAGTGATGCTCTTACATAGGCAAACATATTCTCTGAGACATCGGTTGTCTCTAACCGAAAATTCACAACTCCATTATGACTTTGAAAAGTCTAAATGTCTTATCGATGAAATCTTTAGTTGGATTAATTATAAAGATGATATTTAATTGTTATTATTATTAAATAAATAAATTCATTTTAATTATTTATAATATTAATAATCACTAATATTTAGTGAATATGATTGGGGTCAAAAAGGTAAATAAAGAAAGGATGTAGGGCTGCGATGGGGCAGACAGATTCCCTGCGAAACAACGTGTGAAATGAAATGATGATGTGGAGAAGGGAAAGTCAAACAGTGAAGAAAAAAGACAAGGTGGTCAGAATTTGGTTTGCCTTTTCTTTTTGGGTTGTTAAGGTTTCCGAATTAGGAAATTGGAGCCTGTGTCTAAAGGGAAAATGGAAAACTTCGTAGTCCGATGTAATTGTTTGATGCTGTCAAGGTTAGCTGATCCCTCTTTCTAAGGAAAGGTCTAAGTCTAAACTTCCAAGTAATTAGATTAGGTGATATTCTGAGTTTATTTGCTTTTTGTGGGTTTTGTCTGGCTTCAGGGTTCTGACAAAGCAAGTCCCAAGTTGGGCACTGTCACCCATCACCCTGTCTGAATCCCTCCAAAACTTTGTTTTGTACTTTTTGATTCTCTTCTCTCTCTCTCTCTCTCTCTTTCTGCAGTACCACTAAGCATTAGCTGAAAAGATGCTCTTCGAAATTCTAATTAAGATTAGCTCAAGATTTTCGAAGATATTATTTATTCGATTGCCTTCAATACGGAGCTAGACAGAGTATTGATTATTGAATAGAAGCAAAAATAACTTTATTAAATTTGATAATTTTGCATATTGGCTCAAATGGAGACATCTGTTAGAATATTATATTCACTAAATATAAAAATGTAAAAAAATTTATAAATAATAATGATTAACTATTTAAATGATTACTTTTTGGTAATAATTTACTTAATCTCAATTCTAATATAGTATTAGAGCAAATGGTTGTCATATCCGGTTCTAACGACTCGATTTTGTTATTGTTGCGTTTATTTAAAGTGACAATTGAATATTCAGTCTCAGTTACACTTGAGGAGGGTATTAATTTGTCCCATGTTAACTAAACATGAAAATATTAGAGAGTTTATAAATAATATAAATTAACTATTCAAATGACTAATTCTAATCATTTTAGCAATAATTGAACAAAGTTTAATTCTAATAACATATACTAGTTTACACTTGTGCTTTAACACCACCTGGAAACTTGAGGATATGTTTCATTTATGTTAAGACAAAATATTGGAAAAAAAACGTCAAAGATGAAATCATTCGTTTGTAAATTAACGCGTGTTTAAGACTTGTTACGGTTAAGTGTGATTTTTAACCATTTAAACTCGTATTTAGCAATGGCACCATCTTAGATCAACGAAAGATTATAGGAACGAAAACCGATACATAGACTTTTGTGCCTCCATGTGTTGACATACGTGAACCTTAAATCTCCGACTGCTCGGGAGTCCGAGGTCGGCAGCTGTCAAGCTCTTACTTATTGGCACGCATGCTAAGGCCAGATCTCCGTTAGACAATCGATGATGTTCTTCCCACGTGTATGGCTTAATCATAAAAATATTTTTATCTTTAATTCAATATTTTTAAAACCAATTTATAAGAAGTTTCAATTTTAAAAATTAAGTAAATATTGAATAAAAATTAAAAATTTAAAAATTTAAAATAATTGCAAAATATTATTGTCACACATCAAAAAATTCAAATTTTAATTTAAAAATTATTAAATAAAAATTAATCAGTTTATTTTAATATAAAAAATTAATTAATTTATAAAATTAAAAGATTAATTAATAAACTATTTAATTTTTAACAAAAATTATTAAATAAAATTTTATTATTAAATCGACCTAATCAATTTACTTTTGAAAACATTGCTTGAATCATATTCGTATGCTATCTTAAGGAATTATAGCAACATCAAATTCTCATAGTTAACTCTCATTCAGTTTCGACTTTATATTAATTAGTGGCCGGAGGTGTGCATATATATATGTTGGTAAAAGATGTAAATATGTTTGTAATTTTATTTAAAATTATTTTATAATATTAAAATTTAAAAATATATATATTTGAAATAATTGAAGCTTGGAGTTTCGTGATTTTTTAGCCTGTAGATCATTGAATGAAATCTTCTGTCTTAACAACCTAGTATCAACCCTATTTTATTGTATCTTAACTTTCTATTTATATAGATCCTATATAAATAAAAGGTTAAGATACAATAAGACAAAATTGGTACTGGTTGTTGGCCAGAGGATCAGCCCCGTAGATCATAGAGTGTATAATGAAACGGGTACCAATCCCATTTGCATCAATCACATCACGTAGGATTTTGGTTTCAGCTTTTGATTGGTCATGTCCACGTGAATACAAATACGCTAACCAACGAGATTCCTTTTTATCTACCCGATAATCGAGGTCACTGAATAAAATAAAGAGGTCATCCACTAATCCAACTAAAAAGCATGGACAAGTGTCAATCATCAGCCAAATGATATATTTATTAGCGCTTGAACCAAGATATAGAAAGCTCATCTTCCCATGATTCCATTAGTTATATTACACAAAACGGAACAAAAACTAGCAATTGTCCCTTTCTTGAGCAACACTCTGTGATTATTACTGCTGCTTGCGGCTTTTTAAGGTAAGAAAGTCGTTAAAGTAACACGCAACCCTTTTCTTTTTCAGGAAAACATTTACAAGCGTCAGGCCTTCTTTAGGAAAGAAAGAAGGTGAAGAACCTTTACTTTAATTGTGTCTCCACTCATTCCCATACTGTGGGTTAGGCCCAACCACTTGGTATGTTTGAGAAGAAAAGTTAGTTGGATGTGATTAACTCGTCACATCTTGCCCTTGACGGAACAAGTGAGTAAAGATGTAGCTAAATGCTGTGTATAAGGGTTGATTTGTTCAAAATTATTGAATTTAATTTCAGTTTAATGTAATTTTAAGTTAAATTTAATTTTTAAATAAATAATTTAAACTAATGAAAAAATATTTTAATTATACTTATTAAAACCATATTATTTTTTAATTATAATAAAATGATATAATTTTAGTTACAATTTAATTAAAATTTTAAACTATCTGAACCCTATTGAATCAAATTTCAGTCCAACTCCAAACTATAGGCAACCTAAGTTACTATCCAACTCATTCTCATCCTTAATTGTATTCAATTAACAAACGATAAATTTTAATTCAATGGTAATATTTTAATTCCACTCTTTAATTATTTCAAATTTTTTATAAGCATTCCAATACTTCAAGCTTCTAATAATTAAATTTCACTAGCTCAGTTGGTAAAATTGCGACCCTTACTTAATTCAATCACTTTGAAGAATAGTATTTTTTTGAGAACTTGATAATGTTATACTCTAAATACCAATTATCTACAAAAAGAACAAAAGGTGCTACAACATTTACTTTTTTATTTCAGATTTTCATTTGTTATTTTTATGATAATAAATCGAGATTTTATTTAAATTTTATTGGATTGAATGTAAATAAGAGATTTGGGATTTGTTAATATCTTCTAGGATTTGTTAGCATCAATTAGAATCACAGTCAATTGTCAAATATGGTAGGTACTGAGTTCTAGGAGTAGACGTCTCCTTCTTTGTAGGCATGACTGAAGCTTGTATATTTGTATATATATCCATCAATAATCAAGAGGCACTCAAGCCTAACAGTTATATTTTATTGTTAGAGTGTCTCATATTGACTAAACATAAAAATATTAAAGGGTTTATAAGTGATAAGGGTCAACTATCCAAACAACTAATTCTAGTTATTTGGACAATAGTTAACCAAAGCCCAATTCTTGTAAGTGGACTCTACACTCTACTAATATTAAAAATTCAATATGATATCAGAGCAGGTTTGGTCCGGATTATTAATTTCCTGGTTGTTCGTCTGGATGTCCAGTCCCAACGGTCCGGTCTGGTTACCACATATATTTCAAGTGACAACTGGCTGTCCAGTCAACTATCCAAACAACTAGTTCTAGTTATTTGGACAATGGTTTATAAAAACCTAATTCTTGTAAGTGGAGTCTACACTCTACTAATATTAAAAATTCAATAAATTTAATAATCTAATATAAAAGCTCGTATGAGCTGGTTGATCTTCAAAGTTTAGATATTGCTCGTCACCGCTACATTTTCAGCGCATAGAAATATATTGTTAGTGCTTTTGCATTTGTATCTATCAAGTATATATAGATATATGTATGTACGTATATAATAAGTAAATCACCATTCCAGGTAGGTACTAACTAAAAAGATACTTTCGGTGGGCAATTACTTATTTAAGTCCACATTACTTGAAATGTATAGGTCCTGTAAAGAAATAAAGAGCTGGATGATTCTCTGTTAATTGGACTACTAAAAATTATGAATAATGACATTAAATTCATTTGTAATTTAATTTTTGTTTTAATTTATATTTAAAAATTATTATTTATTTCTTTTTTGATATTTTTACGGGGAAGACATTTTTATATTTTCATCCATTCATAATTATAAAATAATGTTACATTAAAATTTAAAGAAATTTAATAAATATAAATGTAACATAAAACTATGTAATAATTAAATAATATTAAACATTAGGTAACCCAATCGATTGCTTTGGTGATTGGACAAATCTTCCATTTCATGTAAAGTCGAAAGTTAAACAATTGAAACTGAGAATGAGATTCTCTCTTTAATTCCCTCTTGTCATCTTCCCTCAGCTATGAATTTATCTCTTTCTATTTTATTTATTTACTGTAAAATTTGCGGCCGAGAATAGACAATACATAGTGGGGAAGATTTGGGATGGAACAGATACACCCCTTGAAACTGGCTCTGAAGTGAAAGGGGAATAGACATATTAAAGCCGGTGGAAGCCGCGTGGTGAGTTAGGCCTAAAGTATCTTTAGCACTAGCAGTCGCTTCTTTTGGGGCTTTCTATTGCACGACCTGTTACGAGGTACCTTGTTAACGAATCTATAAAAGGGACACGATTGGTACCTTAACATTCATCAGTGGATCGCTTGCAAATTGAATTAAATAAAACACAAAAAGAAGCGGGTAACCTAGTAGGACTTAGGAGACCAACTCGCCAATCAAGTCGATGAGACATGGTAGGTACTAATCGATGCTGCCTACTCTTGACTACTAGACCGGTGTGAATTCGGAAAATAACAGAATGAGCTTATCGTAACTTGTAAATATGCAACTGAGAACTACAGTTATATCATACAAATGTAGAAAAATGGTGCAGCCAGTTGATCTAGATAAGGGCCGGCTTAACGTATTACTTATAACGTAGTTCATTTGATATAGGGTGATAAAGTAATGACATATATGATGAGTTTGGGGTGGGATATTTATAATTAATATCTTGACATTATTTATAAATATGAGATAATGATCAATTAAATAAACTATAATTATCATATAAAAACACAACAAAAAGAATAACTTATGCGGGAACAAGTTTCTTATAATCTTAAATTCAAGTAAATGACTTGATTGATTAATGATGCATATGGTTAAAAAGATTATGTGTTTATCTAAATGTTTGCATTTCTACTATAAGAGCAAGGTTTGGATATGCATCTTAATCATCAATCAAAGTTGCATTTTTGTTCGAGTGTTTATTTTTAAATTGTGATAATAACTAATTTTAAATAAAGTTAAGAATTGAAAATATATTATATGTATCAATTCTTCTTCATATGTCTTATTTGCAAGTAATCTTATATTATTATCAGTATTCTTATCTTATTAAAGTCTTTAAAATGATGTGTTTTTAATCAAATTCAAAATATATTGGTAGCTAGTGAATAAAGAGTATT